>PVJO010005972.1:0-93339 GCA_004026905.1 Hystrix cristata
CTTTCTTTCTTTCTTTCTTTCTTTCTTTCTTTTTAGGACTTTATTTCATAATGATAGAAAGTTAAACTTATCAGGAAAATATGGTGTCCTACATTTTGTTTTCTCTTAATTTGATGATGTCACTATAGAGGGCAAAACCAGGGAAGACTACAAGGAGAAAGAAATTCACCATCACAGGGAAGATTTCAAAATACCCTTTTCATTCACTGATAAGCAAGATGACAAAAAAGAAAAGGAAATATGAAAATGATTTGAATAATTGACACATTTGACCAGACAACATATCTAGAGTGAGTGCATCAACTACTGCACATTGCACATTGTTTTCAAAGCCATGGAGAACATTTACAAAAATCAACAATATATCGAAGCTGCAGGTAAAGTTTTAGAAATTTAAGAGAGGTGACATATTAAATATATTCTCTTGTATAATATACTTATGCTACAAATCAATAATAAAAGATAACTTTAGAAAATCTCCATTTGTTAGAATTTAATCAATTTACCTATATATACATGGTCTATTAAGTCACAAGGGATATTAGAAAATATTTTTGCCTGAATAACACATGAAAGTGTTACAAAAATGGAATTTATTATGGGCTGAGGATTTAGCTCAGGGGTTAGAGTGCTTGCCTTGCAAGCACAGGGCCCTGGGTTCGATCCCCAGCACCAAAAACAAACAAACAAAAAAACAAAAAATTGAATTTATTAAGATTGGGTTACATTAATAATTTGCAGAAATTTTGTCTTAAATGTATTAAGAAAAATGACTGAAAGTTATTTAGCCATACTTTGAGCTCAGAAAGTTAGGAAAGAACAGAAAAGTGAATTAATAGAAATTATAAGAGAGGAAATAAAATAGATGAGAACATAAATTAATGTTGTAGAAAATAAACATTCAGTAGAAAGGATAGAAAACCAAAAACATAGTTGTTTAAAATCTATTAAAATTGATTAACTTTGACAGAATTTATCAAGAAAAATATAAAAGGAACAAGTAACCAATATTTGGAGTGAAAAACTGCCCATCATACGAACATTGAAATGATTATAAGAAGATAATGTGAATAACCGTATGTTAAAAAATATTGAAAATTGAATGGAAATGTTCAGATTTATAGAAAAATCACAAACTTACCAAACCAAAACAAACTTGCCAACATAGCAAAATTGACCCCCCCCAAAAAGAACTAGAAAATCCAAATAATTCTACGATAATTAAAGAAATGGGGGCCGGGGATTTAGCTCAGTGGTTAGAGTGCTTGGCTTGCAGGCGCAAGGCCCCGAGTTCGATCCCCAGCACCCCCGGAAAAAAAAAAAAAGTACACGGACATGCATAAGACCAGGTGTGGCCAGCGTACTCTTCATCAAGACGCCAATGTGGAAGACCTGGTCTGCTTCACACTGAGATTTAAAAGCATGAATAATTTTGGTTCAAGGGTACGCAGACTCGTATGTGTGTGTATGACTTTAGTCTATTAATTGACTACCAGGAAGGTAACGCAGAACAGTAGGGAGAGGACTATCTTTTCAATGAAAGGCACAAAGACAAATGAGCCTAAAATTAAAGAGGAGGAGGGGAAGAAAAGATAGAAACTAGATCCGTAATTTACATCACGACAAAAGTCAATTTTAGGTGAAGAATAGATCTCAATGTCAAGTGAGGCTTTTTTTTTTTTTTTTGATCAGTAAGGCTTTTTTGAAGGGGAACATCTTTATGGCCATAGCCAGCAAAAGATATTTTTCAATGAGGCTCAGGAAAAAGAAAGATTGCTAAATTTGCCTCATGTGTCAAAGACGCAGTAAGTCATGGTAAGGGAAGGAAAATGAAAACCACAGAGAGGGAGAACACATTTGCAATACATCTGATGGGCAAAGGGCTCGTATTCCAAATATAAAGAGAAATTCCACAGTTCACTAAGAGGGAAAAAGAGAGGCAGCCTGATAGACAATGGAAAAGGTAAGAACAGATAATGCATAAGAGCACATATCCAAATGACCAATAAATATTTGTAATGGAAATTAGACTCATTAGTAACCAACATCAGGCAAGTTAAAGCTACAGTGAGGTGTAACTACATACCCATCAGATTGGGTAAAATTAAACTAACCGTAAGAAAAGCTGGCCAATCTGTGGAGCAGTAGGAGACTTCACATATTCCTGGCCAGATGGGAGGCTGGTAAACCAATTCAACCATTTCAGAAATATGTTTGGCATTATCTAAGAAAGTTGTAAATTTGTATATCCTGTGACTCAGAAATTCATCTCCTAATAATGTGTGCTACAGAAATCTGTGGTATGTTCACCACGAAAACATGCATAAGAATGTTCAAAGAAGTATTAAATAGTTCCAAATTGGAAGCAACCCAAATACCCATTAATAATAGAAGGAATCACTAAATTACGGTACATTCAAAAATGAAATACTATACACCAAGAAAAAGTAAGGTAACAGCAACCACATACAAGCATATAAATTGATATTATGTACCTAATTTTGAGGGAAAGAATCCAGATGTAAAAACACACACTTAGAAATGCACTCAATTTAAATATATTTCAAAAATAGTCAAAACTAAATTATAGTATATAGGTTGAGAATTCATACTTGGGTAGTAACACTATAAAAGAAAGCAAGGAAATGTTATCGTAGTCCTCTCTTATTTGTGGGGAATACATTCTGAGGCCCCGCCAGCAAACGCCTGAAACCTGAGAGTCCTGGATCCTACATGTACCACGTATTGTCCTACACGTACCTACCTATGGTAAAGTTTAACTTATAAATTAGACATCGTGAGAGAGTACCAGCAATTACTACTAATAAAATAAGACAGTTAAAACAATACGCTCTCAGAAAACATAACATGAATGTGGTCTCAAACTGTACTATGCACTTGCCGCCTACGTGGCCGGCAGGATCGAGGTGTCTGTGCGATGCGGTACGCGGGTCCGCACCGCACGATCCAGAAGAGCCGCCAGGGAGCAGCGAGCGGGTCTGGGCAATCCCGGCGGCCGCGTGTTTCTTCCACGCCGCACCCGCGCTGGTGATCGCAGCGGCGGGGCATCTCCAGGGGTCGCGGAATGGAATTCTCTCTTACTGTAACATCGGCGCAAAATCAAACCCTGACGGAACGAGACTCAGAGCAGGCGGGAGAAGAAGGAAGAGTGAAGTAACTTGGATCATCCAGGATCCCGCTGGGGCAGCAGAGGGCCGCCAAAGAAGCTCTGTGTGCAGTTGAAGGGTCACTTTTGATACAAGATAAAGATTATGATGATGTTGGTGTCAAATAAAAGATGAGGCATTTCTCAGACTCATCTTGCATAAGAAGAAATTATTTAACCCAGATATTTTAAATTTTGATTCCAAATTTTATAGCTCACTTGAACTGAGTGTCTTTACAAGGTGTGATGAAAAATACGGTGAATGCCACCACCGAGTGCCATCCAACAGAAAGGGAGGTTCGTCAAATGTCCTCCTGCATCTTACTCACCAGATCAGGCACAACGCGACATCTGGCTCTTCCCCAGAGTCGAAATGACCATGAAGGTAGAAGTTTTTAATCAATTTAGGATCTCGAGGCAGCACTTCCAGGACTGCTTCAGAAAGTGGCAAGGGCGATGGGATAAGTGCGTTGGCAGCAGGGAGGTGTATTTTGAGGGAGTTCAATGGCAACGGGTCTTTTACTGTAATAAAAGTTTAAAAATTTAAACATTAACCCCATTTTTAAATCCCACAAATTACTGTTTTAAATAGCTTTTTGGTTATAAATTGCGTAGAAGACATCTCATCAGTGTTGCTAAAATACTTGGTCTTTTTTCCTTGGCGACTTTTTCCTTAACTTTCTCAAGGCCTGTCACTTTCTGTGGGCTTCAGAAGTAATCCTAAAACGCAGTCTGGGGATCCTTGGAATGGATGTGGGTGTGGCAGTGTGGAGGAGGGAGGGAAGAAAATGGTCCCCACCGTGATATGGCTGTTGCTGCAGCTCCACTTAGAAGTGATGACAGAAATAACGAGGGCAGCAATAATGGCTTTAAAAATGATTTGGCAGCGTTTTTATTCGTTGTGCCATAAAACGGCTGGCCTGTGGCTGTGTATGTGGATTTTGCAGGAAACTTTCAAAGCGCGCTCGGGAGGCGCGCTTGGTAATCCCATTATCTGATAACAGGATTTGCGCACATACCGCCCACGTAGGGCACGAGGTACGCGCTCCGCAGCGCCGCTGTGAAATACAATTTCTGCGCGGATGACAAGTTCGCAGAGCGGGGCCGCTGCCCGGGGGCTCGGCCCAGCCTGTGCGCTGTGCGGAGGTGTCTGGGCCTGGCCCCTGTCGTGCTGTGGTCTCCCTCCTGATCGATTTCTACCCCTCGGCCAAGAAGGCTTTGTGAGGTTCTGCGTGGACCCGGAAACTTGCAAAGCGAGCTAACTGAATGGTGCGCAGAGACCCACCCTGAATTTCTAGGCGGTTTTGAGACACGCCCCACGCAGGTCGCCAATCTCTGGTGGTAGAATGCGAAACGGGAGGAGGCAAAGTGACATTCATTATAAATTATTTTACAGAATCATCCACCGAGATAAGTGAAGCCCAAACTAGACGCAAATGTTTGAGGAAATACAACAGATAGCACTTTAAAAAGAAGCTCCTAAAAAAAAAAAAAAAAGCTCCTTTCTATTCATATTTTAAAGTTTTGGTTTGCACGCGCTGTAGCTGTCTTCCCTTTGGATAGAGCTGGTAAGAACAAGCACAAATCTTCACAAGATAAACGAGTGGCAGACGTTAGTTGACAGACACAGCTGGGAAAATACGAAAATAATACAATATTCTATTGCTTATAGGTGAGGGAAATACAGATTCACGCTCTTATTTTCCAGAAAAAAAGGTTATTCTAACTGAATATGTATGTCGACCACTGCTCTTAATAAAATATGATTGTTTAGGACTTAAAGAATGTACAAGCACTCAGTGTAACGTATATTAAAAAATGATCAAAGGTCAAAAAAATTTAGAGGAAAACTCTAAATCATAAAGATAGTGTGAAACTTGGGTATAGGGACTGGTGGGAAAATAGGTTGTGCTGGGTTTTTTTCTTTCCATAAAAATTTAGAATTGGCTTGTCTATTTCTATAAAAAAGCCTTCCAGGAAACTACTCAGGATTGATTTGATCTGTAGATCTGGGAACTCAGGACATTTATTTAGTTTCTTAATTTTGCTGCTTGTGGCTTTATTTCTCCTCCTAATGCTGTCACTTTTTTTTTTTACATGTTTTTAAAAAAATTTATTTTAATGGTACATTTTAGATGTACATAGTGATAACATTCATCATAGAGTTGTTTTTAAAAATACCGAAGCTTCGTTATTAAGTAAACAAATTTTAGTTGATTGTATCTTCCTGGTGTTCGATATTCTCTGACTTTATCTGATACAATATGTCCCACAATTATCATTCTTCTATGTAAAGACATGGAAGGTAACTGAAGGTAAAAGTACCAGAAAAGATATGCCAGCTTTCTTCTGATTAGTATTAACATGACATACCTTTTCTAATTCTTTCAACATTTCTGTATCTTTTATTACAGTTGTCTTTTATAAACAACACATACTTGCTTTTGAAAATTTAGTGTGATAATCTTTGTTTTAAAATTGTATTTTCTTTACTTGTATATAATTATTGATGTAATTGGATTTATGTATACCATCTTACTGTATAGCTTTCCATTTTTCTCAACGTTATTTTTTTATTTTTCTGACACAGAGTCTCAGGTTGGCCTTGAACTCACTATGTCACCCAGGCTGGCCTTGAATTCACAGCAATCCTCCTGCCTCAGCCTCCCAAGTGCTGGGACTATAGTCTTATACCACCACACCCAGAATCAAAATTATTTTATGTTCGTACTTTGCATTTAAAAAATAGACTATTTTTAGGGTTGAGAATTTAGCTCAAGTGGTAGAGAGCTTGGCTAGAAAGTGCAAGGCCCTGAGTTCGATCCCCAGCAACCCCCCCCCCCGCAAAAAAACCCCTAAAAAACAGACTATGTTTAGAACAGTTTCAGATTTTCAGAATCTGATTTTCAGATTCCCCCCCCTTCCTGGTCAGGTCTAAAATTAGTTGTTACATTTGTTATAACTGATGATCAATATTGATACATTGGTACCAAAGCCCATAGTTTATTCACGTATACTTAGTTTCATAAAATTAAAAAAAATTTTTTCAGTATGCAGAATTGAATACAGGTCCTTTGCTACATTCCCAGCAGCCTCTTTCCCCCTTTTGAGACAGGATCTTGATAAGTTGCTAAGGTGCCCAGGCTGGATTTGAACTTCCCATCTTCCTGCTTCAGCCTCCTAGAGTTCTGGGGTTACAGCCGTGCACCACGATGCTCAACATTAGTTTTAATCTAATGCAATTTTTCTGTTCCCATCCACTTACATATATTTGTCATGTCTCCTTATTCCTCCTGACTTTTCTTGTTCTTGAGCCAGACAATTTTGAGACATGCCAGTTAGGTATACTGTAGGGTGCCTCCCTTCTACTATGATTTGCTGAATGTTTTCCTCATGATTAGATTGATGTTATGGATTTTGGGGAAGATCATAGAGGAAAAGTGCCATTTGTTATCACATACTATCAAGTCCAAGCATTATCAACATTAGTTGTGACAATTGCAGTTGGCCTTGGTCACCTGGCTGCACTGGAGTTTATCAAGTTTTTCCACTCTAAAAACCTTCTTTTACTTTCTTTCCTTTCTTTCAAAAGGATTTGTTTTTGGTGGTGCGGGGGATCAAATCCAAGGTCTTGTGCACACTAGACAAGCACTCCACCGCTGAGCTACACCCCCGCGCTCCCTTCCTTTGTTTCTATCTTGTACTGTTACACAGAGTCTGTGAGAGTGGGGAGTTATGTGCTTCTCTTGTCTATAAATATTGTGGCTTCTCTGTTTCCTCTACTCCCTTCTCTAGGGCTCTCACTGGATGTATCTTGAAGTTTTTCATTACATTCTCTACATCTTTTGATCTTTTTCTCTATTTTAGTGTATACCTCTCCACACTACCCCCCACACCGAATCCTGGATATTTCTTTCATATATTTCTTCCATTTCATCAATTCTCTCTTTAGCCACATCAAATCTGTAATTTAAGCCATCTGTTAAGTTTGTTTCTCAACAGTTATATTTTTTTTTCCAGAAGATATTTTTTGTTTTCATTATTCAAATTTGCAGGGGATTTTTGAACAGTCTTGACAATTAATCATTTATAGTTGTTTAAGAATCCTTAGGATTCAAAGATACCTATCTTTAATCATTTAAACAGTTTATAGATAACCATTTTATATTCTGTTTCTGATAATTCCAAATGTGAATTCTTGGGGGACTTCGATCTGTAGTTTAGTCCCTTCTTTCCATGTGTATTTGCTGATTTTAGTTTTGAGCTCATTGTTGTTTGCTTTTGATGTATGGGAACCACGTGGGAAAACACGAGATAGTTTTCTCCCTAAAATATTTATTTTTGCTTTTTCTAGGAAACAGGGGAACTACTGAGAGAGAATTCTTTAGCATCCTTCACGAATCTCAGCTTGCAGTGGGCCGTCCAGTTCAGCTCCCTACCTGTTATCGTCCAAGATTTATTCCAGCTATACAGGTCTGTTAATTGACTTCTTTTGTTGCTAAGTCAATTTACTTCTTCCTTTTGATTACTGCTCATCATCCCGCATTAAAAAAATCTATTTTTGGAGGACATATTCTGAAGATTTCCCTTCAGAAAGGCAATAAAGGATAGTTTGTTCAGGGTCTACTTATTTTTTGGGGGTGGGAGAGCCTTTCAGAATATTCAGTTTCTCTTACTGCCCAAACAGAAATCTGAGGATTTCAAGTTTCTCTATAGTAGAGTTTAAAATATTTATGATGAGGTCCTTAGATGAATTTAAACAAGGTAATTTGGCTATTAAAACGTATCTATTCACTGTGATCAAGCAGGGTTCCTCTTAGCGCCAGTTTTATGATCTCCCCATTCACTTGATCTTGCGTGAAGAATGTAAACTTGCCGTGGAAGGCTAGATTTAGAATGTTCAAATGAGCAATTATCTCTCAACATCAACACAAGTCATGCATACAATTTGGCAGATTGAAGATTACATACAGAAGAGACTTGAAGTTCCTTGCAAAACAAATAGAGGAGCGAGAACATTGCTGAACGAAAGCCAATAAGTTCCATGTCTTTAAAAAGTTAAAAAATAGTGTAAAAATAAATGATTTGATGTTAGTGAGATTGACAGTTTTTAAAGCTTTGTAAAATTTTTTTTTCTTAAACCTTCAAATATCTAGAGTGTATAAAGCTTTTCTGTGAATGGAGCAGCATGTAAAATTTGTGTTCAGTATGCCAGGTCAGTTCTGTGGAAGGTTTGTGGCTATTTGCGAATCTTATACTTAGAGTTAAAAGGACTGCATAAGGCGATCATGTAAGGCAGAATCACTGGTATGTAAGCTATACACTCATCCTAAATAATCTTGGTGAAATCATGAGCTTAATGTACCATTTATATTTTGTCTAATATATAGAATCCTTGCCACATGTGTCTCTCAATTCAGAGAACACCCAGTCATCCAAGTAGAAGGCGTAGGTATCAGAGTGAGTCTGGAGTGGTTGAAATGGTGGGTAAGACTCCGAGTTACACTTGCTCTTTCTTGACAAATAGACAAGCTTGGGCGTGCAAAACCGTGATCCTGCTCGCATTCACAGAGACTTTCAAGTTCTTGTGAAATGAAATTTATCTTCCGTTCCCTTCTCTGGGTCTCGGTTACTTCCCTAGACACTGAAGAGGCAGGTCCACAGGTTTGCCGTTTCTTCTTGCCCCAGGAGTTTGGTGTGACGTGTGAAACTGGGGGCCGCGGTGGTGTTTGCCGCAGCCCCCTTTCCTGGCATACTAGACATTTGTTATGGTTTTTTTTTTGTTTTTTTTTTTTGTTTTTGTTTTTGTTTTTGTGCCAGGGATTGAACTCTGGGCCTTGTGCTTGCTAGGCAAGCACTCTAACCACTGGGCCGAATCCCCAGCCCCTAGACATTTGTATAATAGCAAAAGGAGGACAGCTTCTTTCACCATGCATTGAAACATGTTCAAAACCAAGTTTTGTTTATTAAATACTAATCTCTAGATTATTTGCTTTTTGGAAAAAAAATACTGCCTTTGAAGTGACTCAGCCATTTACCTCTTTAGAGAGCACTGAATTACCTCCTTCCAGCAGCCCTGACTGAGTGGATGTCTCTATTAATCCACCATTAGGGGACACTGACACTTGGGAAGACAAAGCAGGAAAATGGAAAGAAACCAGCACTGTGGTCCAGTGTCGCAGCCTCTGGATCGTCCTGCTTGAAGCCCGAGCTGAGTTTTCGCATATACGAGCCCATGCACTACTTGGGCTGTGGGAAATGAATTTGGGTTTTGGTTACTGGTGGTTAAAAGTGTCTTAAGGAAAATATCTCCTATTTGAGTATAACTTGAACACGTGACTCAGATAAAGATCGATAATCTCTGATAGAAAACAAAGTTCTAAGCTACACTTTCTCTAGGTAAACTAGGTCTATGAAAGTCCAGATCTGTAAAACAGTAAAATATTTGCATGTTACAAGGAATCAATTTTTTAAATATGAGGTTCACTACACGGTTTAATTATTTAGCCAGTTTGTCCAGTAAATTAAAAATGTGGCTCACCAGATATATACTTTTTCAGAGGTGTGTCAGCTGTATAAAAGACACCTACATAGGTGCATGCCTGTTCTGAACGTCTGCCATGCTAAGTGCATCTGTCCCCGACTTCCAAGGGCCCAGTAGTAGGCGACCTTCCTTGGCAGACAGAGGCGGGGACTAACACAGCAACGGGGCTTGCAGGAATTAGTTTGAAGCTTGAAAAGAGCTTGGAATTTGTGGTTAGACATACTTGCTGTCAAGGAAATGAGCATCAAGGACCAGACAACGAGCGCACTGCATGTCAAGAACATTGTGCAGGGCGGACTCATGGAGAACGGTAGCATGTACACAGTTACCCTATTGCTCATCACGGACCCAGTTCCTTGAGCTTTGGGGTCTGTAAGAAGGGCGATCACATGTCCCTATTTCCCCTACACAGTTCTAGTTTGTGCTGTCATTATTCATAACACCTTCTGTTACTCCTGCGTACGCACCAGCACATGGAGGCCTACAGGTCAAATTCAAGTTGAGGAAGGAAGACCAGATGAAGGGTGGAATGGACCAACGTCTGCAAAACTGGGAGAGAAGATCCAGCAATAATTATGTAGGAAGAGCTTTTTGCTAGTACCATGTACTACATTAAAAAAAAAGGGGGGCTACACTGTTTGGCAGTGTTAAGGGGCTATGATGAATACTTTCTTGACTTTTGAAATGAAAACGAAGACTGAAAATAAATAAACTTAGTGACAATGAGCCAATGGGAAATGCCATTGTAGAAATGCCGTTATAGAAATACCATTATATATACAGGTTTCAGTTCCTCGGAAGCAGAGTGATTGACTCACTTTCTGAGCCCACACTCGGCCTCAGCAGCCCCTGGCAGCTGCCGTCAAGGACCAAAACTGGCACACGAGCTGTCATTCACTCTTCTCCTTGCCACTTCCTTCTATCTGCTCCAAAATGTCGCAGCGGGGACAACACAGCTACCTACAGCTTTTGCAGGAAAATGTTTTTACTCGATCTTTATCATCAGCTGGGAAGTTTGGGGAGGAGAACACACAAAAAAATTCATTTATTATTTTCACCAAATATTTAAGTTTTCACGGAAGAAAAGGCGATTCAAGTCACAGATGTTAAAAGAAAAGTAAACACACGTGACCTGACCTGTGGTGGACAGAGGTAAGGAGGTAGAAGCAGCCCCAACCAAGGCATCCCGAGAAAGGAGAACTGTAGTGACCAGCTTCTTCCACCGAGGGGCGCTCCAAGCTCATCCCTGAAAACCTCCACTACGTTATTTTTAAGTTAGTGGTTGTAGGACAAGAGCTTCTAACCTCTTCCTTCCTAATAGAGATTTTGAAGTGGGTAGAACTAAAAATGTGTTTGCAGGGCTCTGTAGCAACGAAGCAAAGCCTACGGGGCTAGCAAAACCTGTTGCAAATTACATTTACAAACGTAACAGCAATGTGATAAATTAGCAAACAAATTTCACCCAGGATCTGTTTAGGTCTCCATTATACAAAGGATGGACTAATTTCGAGACAGGATGGTTCTCACTTAGAACTAAAATATGGGTTGTTGGAAGATCGCAGCCCGCTTCAGTGGGCAACATGAATTCAAATTACATCTCGGGCGGACAGAATTTTCGGTGTATATGTCTCAGTGCATTCTCAGTCTCTTTGTCTCTGATTCCGGGACGCAAATCATCCAACATATCCGAGGGCCCTGTCCCATCCCCAGGTCAGCCGCGCGGGAGATCGGGACGGCGCGGCATGCAGGATGGGATTACAAGGATGCAAAAGGCCTGCATCCGTTTTTAATTGTTTTTACCTTGCAAACGGGGCCCAGCGACGGGGCCACCCCTACCTCTGCCATTCCATACCCACCGCCTTGAGGCCGAGGCGCGCAGCCCGGGAGCCCGCGCCGCGCCCGACCGCCAGGAGGCTCCAGGGTCTGCGGCTGCGCTCGGTCCACCTGCGCGCCTGGCGCTCGCCGTGCGTTTCCGACGGGAGGGCGGAGCTGGCCGCGCGGGCGCGGAGCCGGGACCGCCGCGGGGCGGGGAGGCGCGGCCGGGGTCGGGGACGGCGGCGCCTCCAGCCCGCGCTGGGGTTTTCGATCGTTTCACGGGCCACGCTTGGCGGTCAAGCTCACCTTAACCTTTCCCCGAAACGCCGGCAAACAATAAAGCGGCCTTTCAGCGCTCCGCCAAGAGTCCTGGTGTGTCGGTTGCAACAGCGGGACTTTCTTAGCCCTACTACGCTCCCCCACGAACCCGATTTGTGAGCATCCGAAAGAACGCACTAATGCAATTTCAAAAAATAAGTTAATAAACATGTACAAGTTTTGTCAATTCAAAAGAGCAAAGCAGCATGTTTAGACAGTTTATTCAGTCATATTTTGTTGTGGGAATTTTTCAGCGACACCAAATAGTTTTTGTAAAAAATTTAGCGTCAGTATCGATTTATCCACGTATCACTAACTGTTGATCACCCAGACAGACTCCAGCTTCCACCAGTATAAACAGCACCAGTAACGTCCTGTGCACAAGTCTGGTGGTGTCTCTCCACCTAGTCCCTTACGCTTTTTAAACGTGAATTTCTTCTATAGTAAATTGAACTGCAAATTCTTTCGAAGCAGGGCTTTTTTTTTTTTCCTGGTAGGGGGATCGAACTCAGGGCCTTTCGCTTGCTAGGCAAGTGCTCTGCCACTTGAGATAAACGTCCAACCCCAGCAGGGCTCTTTTTGCTGACTGTCCCGTACCTGCTCTCGGGTAGGTACTGAGTGCACGCTAGAGGCCCAGTAAATACTAATTGAATGAATATAAGAATAAGAGGGTTATTAGTAAGACATTTGAATTTCATGTTTCGTGAATTGGTTTTTATGTTATTCATTTATTTATTAATGTGTCAATTCTCTTTTTTATGATTGATAAATGATTTTATATAATAAGAATTTAACTTTTTAGTTTAGGGATATATCTCAGTGGTACATACAGTGCTTGGCTAGTATGTGCAGGGCCCTGTGTTTAGTCTCCAGCAGCGCGCGCACACACACACACACACACACACGCACACACACACGCACACGCTGCAAAACAAAACAAAACAAAAAAAGAATTTTGCTTTTTGTTTGTCACATATGTGGCGAATCTCCCTCTCCTCGCCAAAATAAGAAGGGCATGCATGTTTGGGTATATTTTGATTTCTATAAATCAAAACAAAAAAATTTTAAGGCATTTGTTTGTGTGATACTCTATCACATCCATAAATTAATTAGTCATAGGTAATATTCTGCAATCTAAGGTTAGAGGCATTTTTACAAATTTTGTACAGGACATTTTTCTTCTCTTATTTACCAAGGTTTTCCTTGGACTTGAAATTTTTTTCTTGAGGCAGAAAATCAAAAGATATTTCAGTCTTAGCCCTGGTCTGACAAACACTGGTTCATACCAGGGAAAAATCAGTCAACTCCTTATTCCCAATCAATTACCCACTTGCCTTTTTTCTTGTTCATTATTATTTAAGACTCGAATAGAAATTTCTTCTTTCCTTCCTTTCTGCCTTCCTTCTTTCCTTCCATCCTTCCTTTTGTTCGCAGTGCCGGGAATCAAACCCAGGACTTCACACATGCCAGGCAGGTGCTCTGCCAGTAAACTACATCCAGGGCCTCTGACTTTGGTGCTGTAACAGATTCAAACTTCACAAGCCTGGATATTGAACTAGTTTTCCTGGGCTTCCGTAACAAAATACCACAAACCCACTGGCTTCCACAACAGAAACTTGTGTTCTCACACTTCTGGGGGCTGGAAGTCTGAGATCAAGGTTTCTACAGATCTGGTTTTGGCTGAGGCCTCTTTCCTTGGTCCCCAGATGGCTTCCTGGCAGTGTACTCAGATGGCCTCTAATCTGTTCGTATGCATGTTCCTGTCCAAATTGCCTCTTCTCAAAAAAAAAAAAAAAAAAAAAACCAAAACCAACCAACCACAACAAATTGCCTCTTCTCATAAGAGATACCAGTCAGACCTACCCTGAAGACTTCATTATAACTTCATTACTTCTTTAAAGACCTCGAGTTCAAATACAATGATATTCTAAGGTTAGCGCTGCAATCTATGAATCTTGGAGGGACACAACACAGGTGGTAACAGGTAACTAAGGGAGAGCATGAACCTTCCATTTCTTGGTGTAAATATTACCTGTAATAAAAGCATGGTACAAGGCTGGGGATTTAGCTCAAGTGGTAGAGTGCTTGCCTAGCAAGCACTAAGGCCCTGAGTTCGATACCCAGCACAAAAAAAAGGCATGGTACAGAAGCAAAAAACTGTCTAAGGTAATGTTACAACATTTAAGTCACAAAAGTGGGCAAGATTTTACATTGTGTGGTTGTTTTTTTTTTGTGCTGGGGATCGAACTCAGGGCCTTGTGATTGCAAGGCAAGCACTCTAACCACTGAGCTAAATCCCCAGTCTGTGTGCTTTCTCTTAGGTCAGGCTTGAGGCCTGGCAATGGGGACCGAAATTCTTAGAATAGATTCCTTTTACTTACATCAGTCCCAGCTGGTGTGACCTGTAGCCGTGCTTCACATTTGTCTTTAATCTAGAGGAGCAGCCTTGTACCTGATATGCTACTATGCACAGGACTGGGATGTGGCTCAGGGGTAGAATGCTTGCCCAGCGAGCAGGGACCCAGGTTCAAAGTCTAGCACCACCAAAACAGGGAGAAGCAAAAATCCCCCAGTAAACCCAGAGCTGGTTTACATCTACTCAGAACTGAGAGAATGCAGCTGGAATTGTTTAAAGCAAAGTTATTAAAAAAGTACTTAGTACTTGCTTTTGGAGTCATTTGTTTGACTTCTGAAGATGTTAAAGGAGGTAGGGAGGACTAAATGAAAAGGTTGGCTTCATCGGACCCATTTACCCTCAGGGCTCATTGAGAGGCTGGAGTCTGTGGATAGCCAGTCACCACTGGCATTCCTCCGTCTGCCCGCCTTTCTGCCATTTTCTCGTTTCATGTGCATTTATGGAAGCCAAGTATGTGTAGTGGGCAGGTCAAGCATGGTTTGTGCTTCCATGGACTTGGCTTTCTAGGAGGAGGAAACACAATAAATCAGGACACAAGTGAGCAAACCTGACAATTTCAGGTGGAAAAAGGTGCTGTGAAGAAAAACACCGGGGGAGATGCTAGAGAGGGTCAGGCTGGGGGAAGAGGCTGGCCAACACGGGATGGCTAGAGAAGGCCTTTCTCCCTGGGGACACCATGCTGAGCTCTTACTGAAGACGCACGGCCCCTGTATCTGCCAGGGCAGAGGCTTTAAGGCAGGTATGAGCTGGGTAGACAGAGGAAGGCCAGGGCGTCTGGACGCTGGTGATAGTAGCCATGCATGGGAGGAGGGGTTGGCAGGGCCCAGCACCTCCAAGCCTTTGGGGTACTTTGGTGAGGAGTACATTTCCCCCTCCATGAGGGCACTAGGAAGCCACGAGGCGTTTTAAACTCCACGGCGACCCATGACAAGCTCCAGTGTATGTGTTTAAGCAATAACTTAGATTGCTTTCTTAGAATAAACGGGACAGCGAGCAGTAGAGGCAGAGAGACAACTTACACTTTGGTATTTGACCATTTTCAAACTGAGCCTTGGCTTGGTCCTCTGTAGTAAGTCACAAGCCTCTTTAGAATAAAGACGTTGTTTTTCTCTTTGTTCCTTCCTCTGCATCTTCTTCCTTCTTTTCTGTTTTATCACTCCTAAAGGCTCTAGCAATATTAGGCATGCAGTGAACTCAATTGAGACTTGCACTGAGTTGGAAGATCCTCTGCAAATGATTTTCATAACTTTTTGGGTGTAGCATTGGCCTGAATATTTGCCATTTGCCTTGAATGTGTGGAATGAAGTTCTTGTAGTGATTTCCGCTTCTCGGAAGAAAGCAGCTGCACGATGAAGAGCTGGTGCCTTCTTACCATGTGTTCACTGCGATGACTGTGTTCTCCTTCTTGAAACTAGTCAATGCTGCATATTTAATGTAGTAATTGAAAGGTTGGAGGTCTTTTGTAGTTATATGGAAACAGAGTAGTCATTTCATCTTGTGAATTTTTCTTCATTCCTCAGTAGGAATGATTAACCAACCCCTGACCTCAGACCAATGATCCATTTTTTTGCTAAGTTCCTACTTGGTTATGTGAGAAATCGCAATAAAGAAAATAGTTTTTCTTGAGTTGACACGCTGTAAATAGCCTTTGTTTCTGCACAATCTATCTACATGGTTGCAATTCCGGAGTCCCTCTAGTTTGTGAACCCTGATCACAGGGGTGCCTGTGGAGGCCCTGAGATGTGGGCAGCGTCACCCTTGATGCTCTGGCCCAGGTTGAGGAGGGGAAGGGCAGCGGGGAGGGAAGAGCTGCTGCTTGGGCGGTAAGGCTGAGGTTAGGGGCGGTGGACGCTCCTGGCAGAGTTGAAGCCGAGCAGTCACATGGAATCGCAGAATCAGGGACGGGTGACCCTGCCCTTGTTGGCTTTGAGGTTGGTCTGCTTTGGATCACAAAAACAAGAGAGCCTTTCTCCTTCCATCTATTCTGTCCCTATCACAGAGAGGGAGGAGAGAGAGATGTTGCTCTTTACCGTGTGCCCATGGACAAATTCTCAAGCTCAGTAAGCCTCGATTTCCAAAGCTGAAATACGAGGATAATCATAGTACACTCCTCAAAACACCTCTTCAAGCATTAAATGAGATGGTACATGTGAAGTATTTGGCATATTTTAAGTGCTCAGCAAATGTTAACTATTGTTATTAGCGACACGCTCTTATTATCGTGATGATACCTTTTCTTTACCATAATTTTATTCCCTTTTGCTTGTCTGTATTTGAACAAGCAAAAGGAAATAATAAGACAAATAGAAAGAAATAAGATTATGCATAGTCCTATCATCTAAAGACAGAGACAATCTCTTCCCCATCATTTCTCTGCATATATTGTTATTGTATGAAATTTGATTTTATTATATAATATCTATTATTAACATTGTACATAACTGTATAATCCTCTAGCTGCATAGAATTCCACTGTCTAGATGCACCATACTGCAGTTTATCCTGCCGAATTCCTTTTGTTTGACATTTAGGATCATTTCCGATTTTTCATTATTGCAAAGTGTTGCAATAAACATCCTCATGGAAACTTTTCTTTTGCACACATCCTTGACAGTTTCCTTAGACTCAGTTACAGACATATAGTGCTGCTGCATTGCATAATATCTGTGTTTTTAGGGTTTTCGATCTTTTCTGCCCAATGACCCACGAGAAAGATGGTAAAATTTCTCCTTTCATCAGCAGAATGCAGAAGTCCCTGCTGTCCTCCGCCCAAACCGGGACCAGGCGTCAGCTTTTGACACGGATTCCCACTCATTCAGCTGCCCCTTGCTGAGTGCTGCAGTGGGGAGATGAGGAAGGTCCCCCAGATGTCTGTGTATGAAAGGCTCCTCTCTATCCTATTCCGACCACAGCTAAGAGTACAGACTTTGCTAGCGGTAGTGGGCCTTGCAGCAGGTGCTTAGGTCAGTGGGGTCATGCCCTTGCACTGAATCGTGGGACCCTGGTGACTTCCTGTCTCGCTCTTCTCTTCCTGGCTCATGGGATGAGTGGTTTGCTTCAACATGTGCTCCTGCCCTGATGTGCTGCCTCATCAGAGGCCCCAAGCTATCTGCCCCCCACCCTAGCTTGTAGTGGAACCTCCATAACAGGGAGCCAAAATAAACCTTTTCTCTTTATATATTAACGATCTCAGTTATTTTACTATAGTAACAGATACTGACTAATGCACATGCCTGCTGTGGACCAGCACTGTGCCAGGCATGAAAATACAGTGAGCAAAACAGACAAACCGTCTAGAATGTGTCAGGTGATGCAGTTACTATGGAGGAAAATAAAGCATGGCCTCAGTGAGGAGGTGAATTTGGGCAAAGACCTGAGGGAGATGGAAAGCACGACCCAAGGACCCTGAGGGGGTGACATTTCCAGAAAGAAGAGCAAGTGTAAATGTCCTGAAGCAGAAGCATTGCTGACCTGTTTCAGAACTCGCTAGGAGACAGCAGAGATGGAGCGAGATGCGTAAGAAGGGAAACGGCAGGTGAGGAGGTCGGGAGGCCACTAGGACTCAGCTCACCCAGGGAGTGTCACCCTCCAGAAGGGCTCTCACTGCCGCTGTGCGTGAGACCAGGAATCACTGGAGGATTCAGTGCAGAAGACAGGCATCATCTAATTTGTGGGTGAAGGGATGATTCTGGGTGCTGGGCTGAGAATGGTTTGCGGGGAGGCTGGTTAGAAGGCTATTGTAACACACTGAGAAATGTCAGATGATTTTGTCATCGAGAGAACATCACGGAGTACATTTGCGTGAACTAAGTCAACTGCGGTGTCACCAGGTGAGACAATCTTAGGGGACCACCGTTGTATATGTGGCTTTTTGTTGACTGAAACTAAAGTCACGGGACACATACCATAATTTAGAAGACGGGGAATTCATGGCCAGGGCGGGAGCAGTATAGTGATGGAAAAATTTCCATCCAACAGCAGTACAGAGAAATGACAGAGTTTCTGCTGAGAAAAAGAGAAATCGAGGCTTTGGATGAGCATCTTGGAGGGATGATTGCCACACATCGTGGTGAGGAAATCGCCATGCGGAACAGAGTTCGAGGTGACTGGGGGCTCAGTGTGAACACGCTGCCTTTTAGGACTCACGTGGGGAACTGAATACAGGAATCCGAAGTTCAGGGAGGAGGTTCGGTCTGGAGGGAGTCGTGGCTGGGCATTGGGTGGGTAAGGTTTGGGGAGAATTTTCTTTTTTACAGTGAGACAGATTAAAGTCTGCTTGTTTGTTGATGGAAATGACCCAACAGAGAATAAAGAATTGGTAATTGTTGAGGAGGGGAGAGGCACTGCTGTGATACCATCGATTAGGTAAGAAGGAACAGGTCTACTCTTAAAAAAAAAGAAACGAGAAGAAAGGAAGATTGTCAATTAAGAATGGGGGGCTGCTTAGGGAAACCTACTGAGGTACATTGGGAACACATCGCTCTGTGACAGCGTGGGGGATGGGCCAGGTGGGTGACACCAACATGAAGAGACCCTGGAAGCTGTGCTGAGGACCAGGATGAGGAGGTGTGGCTGATCAGGCATGATGCACAGATGCCAGGTATGGCCTGGAGGTAGGATGTGGAGAACTCACAAAAGGATTGGCAGTGGGGCTGAGGGAAAGGGAGGGATGAACAATAGTACTGTTTTGTGGAGCATCTTAAAGAGGCAGTTGCAATTGCTTCCCCTGTATCGGAGGAAGATCTGGGAGTTCTTATTATTTTGGCTCAAACAACTAAGGTTCACTAGTGCCCTTTTCTCCTTGGAAAATCCCTCCTAGTATTCTGATAACTTTTGATTTTAACAGATCATGGTTAAAAACGACACAGATAATTTCGAGAAGCTGTTGCTGACAATTGGTGGGCTCTGGGGGTGAGTGGTATATCCTCATTTTGCAGATGAAGAGCTCAGGAAGGTCGATGGAGCTAATTGCACAAGTTGGGGAAGGGCAAGGCTAGTCAAGCCCTG
Source organism: Hystrix cristata (assembly GCA_004026905.1). Lineage (NCBI taxonomy): Eukaryota > Metazoa > Chordata > Mammalia > Rodentia > Hystricidae > Hystrix > Hystrix cristata. The sequence goes on from PVJO010005972.1 coordinate 19,267, forward strand.
CCTTGTTAGTTTAGAATAACGAAAAGTATTCTACATTTTAGACTACAGAGCATTAGCTACATGCTTATTTTGTTTTATAATGCCTGGGACAGAATTTTATGCAAATAGATACTTAAGGAATGCATTGACAATGATTCTGCATGATACATTAACTGCTATTGATTGTTAAAAAAAAACCCTTCTAAATGTGTCTAAAGGAGCTTACAATCTTGGCAGCTTTTAGATTTTAGCTGTTCTCAAAAAACTAGGTGTTTGCTGGGTCTGGCATCTTTGCTTTTAGGAGAAAAAAAATAGACACTCCCTTTAAAGCACTGGTTTATTAAATTTTGCATAGGATCTTAATTTTTCATTTATACCTAACTCTTAAAAGTATTGGATACTGGAGTTTCATTACTACATTTAAAAAAATGTTTGCTATTTTGCTTACTTTATTCCTGAACTATGACAACTTTCTCTAAAAAAAATGAACAGTGGCAAAGTCCTTAAAATAGTTCCTATTTTTTATTCAATGCCTTTGAATTGTTCCTTAGTTGTTAATTTAAAAATGTAAGATTTCTCTAAATGTCTAGATTGTTTCTAGGAAGGCTTCATGTTTGCAACTTGAACATCAGCCCTCTGAGGGCAGGAAAGAATCTATTTCCAAACATACTTCGTGCACTCTCTGGCGTAATACACAGTAGCTGTTTGTGAATGTTAACTGAATAAAGAATAATTCAAGTCTTTAACATTTAGCTTCTTTTCATTTATTAGGTGCATTTTAAAAAGTCACGTTTCCCTCTGTGTATAAACATGGATGTACAGAACTCTGTCTTTGGATTCATTGACCTCTGAGAATTCACTATCTAATTAATTAATCATCTGATAATTAAAATGACCTCCTTTTGCCGGATATTCGATCCCATGAAAGGTTCAAAAGAAATTTGACACATCGTGTTGTGTCATGTTCCATGGTGAGACATCCCTGCTGTTTATTACGTTATGTCGTATCTGATCACACTGTGGTGAAGTTGAATGAAACATAGTGACACATTAGAAAAAAAATCCAGCATATTAGATTTATACAAACCCATCCGTTCTTCACTCTTTCCAAATGAAATACCCACCAGGGAAACTTGGCAAATTTAGCGTCTTTTGGCCATCAGCAAATCTGGGACTGCTACTCATGAAATGAATACGTACTCATGGATTCAGCCCCTTCTTCAATTTTTAGTTTGAATTTTGGGTCAAGGCACTCTGGAGAACATGAAAGATTATTTGGTTTATGAGTCTTTCATGATCCTGTACATTTGTGTTGAGTTCTTAAGCCAGCATTAATTCTCATGATGCAAGGAAATTAGAACACAGAACCTTAATTGGATTTGGGGCACACCATTATTCTCCACAGTCTCCAAAGGACTGAGTAACAAGAATTAAAACTATAATGGCAACAGTGCGAGAAAACCCAAGTTTTGTTGTCTTCATTTGGCTTTCTTCTCCTTTTTTTTTTGAGGGGGTAGTGCCGGGGATCGAACTCAGGGCCTTGTGCTTGCTGGGCAAGTGCTCTGCCACTGAGCTAAATCCCCAAACTCCTGTTTGGTTTTCTGTATTCAGGACAGCTCTGTAATGGAGCATTATTACCCTTATATCTGTGGAGACGATTTTGGTTCCAAAATGGTACACTGATTTCCAAAATGTTACTAGGTTCTCTGGCCCCATGGAATACAGTGAATGCATAGAAATATGATACAGTTTTAACATTGCATGTTAAACATTTTAATATACAGTATGCATGAGCCTTAGCTTATAATTCCAATTTTTGCTTACTGTGATTAGTGTATTTTGTTATTATGGAGTAGTATGGAATTTAGAGAGGACATAACACAGGAAAAGTGACCTAAGGCTGACACACTGTAACTCTAATAAGTGACAGATGACATGGGTCTCTCCTCAAAGGGGATATTGGCTTTCTGTATATAATTAATAACAAGAAAACTGTATCCTGACTTTAAGGTCTGCAGTAGCATCCTGGAACAAAAAGGGCCATAAATTAACATCAATTATGTATTAAAGTTCCAATGAACCCAGCTGACACTGATATACTTTAACAAGGCACGTTTAAAGAAAAGAAAAAAAAAACTCTCTAATTACTAGGAACAGGACCTTCTGACCCATTCTGCTCTTTTATCCCAAGTTTGACCTAGTGAAGAATGAAAGGAGTGGGAAGAAATTCCATGTAAGATGACAACATAGCACTAGGAGATAGCCGCTAGGATACCCATCCACCATGAAAAACTCACCAGAAAGAATACTGTACTTGGATTTTGGAAAACAAATACAGCCACTGAAGGAGAAGGACCTTCTGAAGTTGCAAATGGAGGCATCCTTTGAGATTTCCCTCTGTAGCCAGCAGGGCATATTATCCGTGTTTAAAGGGAATCCCTCTTCACCTCTCCTCCGTCCTGCCTGAAGCTGCTCTCTACACATTCTCTAGGAAGCAAGCTCCTGGTCACGATTCCTTCTTCACATCTTTGGACAGCCTTTCTGTTTTGCATTTGATTTGGGAACAGCAGTCGGGTCCCCGATCCCCATCTGTTCCCCAGGTGGCTCTCTGGATTTTATTCATCTCCCTCTTCTGTCCACTGCCTGGGCATCTTGCCTGCTAAGTTCTCTAGATCCTCGTGTTCCTCCTGGTTCATTAGCTTCATCCACAACCGCACAGACGTCTTCTAGGCTACATGCTGCCTGCTCCGCAGTGTTTCTTCATCCGAACATATGGAAGGAGAGGATGAAGGTGTTCATTAAAGGGACAAGAGAAGATGTAGCGATTGTGGGTGACTGGGAGGGAGCCAGAGTAAGGCAGACCCTTAGAGCCTAAAGGAGATAGAGAGGACACATCGAATAAAGTAAGAAGTGATTGTTTTGTATCAGACTTGGCTCTTTCTGCAGATCGTTATCAAACATGTTCCAGTCATTTGCTTTCCCGCGGTGATCCTCTGTTAGAGACCAGCTCGTTTCCTGACATGGTTCCCAAGTCTGTGCTGCAGCTCGGCCTCCACAGGATGCGCCCTCCCTTCTACCCCCCCCCCACCGCCCCCACCAAACAGCGCAAGACATAAATGCCTTCTTCCAGGCTCTTCCCTGCCTACATCGCAAATGAGACCAACTTTTTATAGACATGAATGAACTCAGCTTTTAGCCAAATACGAAATAAAAAATCAAGAAATGCATCTAAATAAAGCAGAATTTCTACTTATACATTTGAGTAAATATATCCAAGTTCTTTCAGGGCCACAGATATGTGTGAATAGATACTTAGATCTATCTAAATACTAAGTAAGTGTCTAGAACAGATGCTTATGAATAGAGATGGAAGTATGAAAGTAGCCATATAGAATTTAAATGTTGCAACATATGTGACCAATGAAATTACCCCCAAGTATAACTCTGTTTTTGTTTTTCTGCCTTTTTTTTTTTGCAAAGGAGAATGATAGTAAAAGCATAGGGCATAGGATGTTGCCGGCACAGCTTGGGAGCTGAGATCTCAGTTTAACTGGTTTGCACTGAGCCGGATGGGGGAAAGGCAGCTGCCTTCCAGCCCGGTAAAGAAGGCCCCAGGAACATTTTTTGAAAGCTGACTTTCTGCCCTTAACCCATTTTGGTCTATGTGTGCAAGCCCCAGGGCTTCCAGTAGTTTCCTTGTCCCCACTTTTGTGTTTTTCTGACCTAGATTTGATAACCCAACTCTATCCTCTCTAACCCTACTTAATACTGCCTTTGTCTACTTCATTGGAAACCTTAGTTCAAGGATAAACAGGAAAGTCCTGCAAGTTTCCAAATAGAAAGAACAAGTTACATAAAGAAGTAAAAAGAGTTTGGGTGGCCTTGTTCTTTTCCTTTGAAATATGAAAGCCAGAAGACAATGGAATATAGCATCTACAGGGGACTGAGATAAATTATTTTAATCTAATTCACATGGGAGAAGGAGAGAGAGAGAGAGAGAGAGAGAGAGAGAGAGAGAGAGAGAGAGAGAGAGAGAGAAAGTGAGAGAGAGCACAAGCCACAAACCTATGAACCTTTTCCCCACACAACTGCTGCAAACTGCCACGGTCTCTTACCCTGACCACTACAGAGTCTCCTGACTGGAGTCTGTTCTCCATTCAACATCTGGAGAGATCTTACTGAGAGCAATGGTGAGATTGCATCTCTTCTGTGCTCGGAACCCCTGAGCAATCCCTATCTGCCCCCAATCCTTTCCCTGTGCTCACACTTGGCCAGCACAGTGGCCACCTTGCCCACAGCCTAGAATGAACTTGGTCCAGCCACTGTGGCTCCCTCCCATCCTCAGGTCTTTGTTCAGTTTTTATCTTATCAAAGAGGCCTTCTCTAACCCCTGGTCCCATCCCTGGCCCTTGTCTATCTTCCTCACTCTGTTTTATTTCCTACCTACACTTATTCTCTGCTTCACTGTGTCCCCCCACCCCTGGGGGTGCTGGGGATGGAACATGGGGTTTCCTGATGCTTGGCAAGCATTCTACTACCGAGTTACACCCTCAGCCCTGTGTACTTGTTTATTGTGTCTTTTCTGCCCTGGAATATGAGCTCCATCATGTGAGAGGACTTGTTTGTTCACTGTTCCACATCGAACCAGCCCTGACCGAGTGCACATCATTTGTCCAAGGAAGGAAAGTGTCCTGTGCCCAGCGAAGAGATTCTCCTGTTACGTGAGGGAAAAGATGGTGTTGATATGTGGCTACCAGGGAATAGATTGCCCACAAACATCACTTAGTTAAATTCCTGAGAAGACCGTGGGATCACCTTAAATGCTTGTTAAAGAGCAGAGCCTCAGACCCCCCCCCCACCTGGATGGACAGAATCAGAATTTCCAGGAGAATGTTCTGGAATTTGGATATTTTGAAGTAATAAATTGTGTATTTCTAAAGGCTTCTTGTATTTTCTATCAGAAGGCAAATTTGGAAAACTTTGTGTCTTAAAATGAATGAATTTGAATAGACTTTCTGGTAACAATAGTAGCAGTGTGTTTGTGTATCTGACTGTATGTAATATATTCTATCTATCTGTCTCTCTGTCTATCTACCTACCTATCTATCCATCCATCTATTTGAAATTTAGCAGGAAAATTTCAATGTAAGCACTATAGAAGGATTTTTTTTTTTTGGTGCCGGGGATCGAACTCAGGGACTTGTGCTTGCTAGAGAAGCACTCTAACCACTGAGCTAAATCCCCAGCCCTAGAAGGATTCTTGAAATAGAACAGATTTTGTCTCATCCATTCTTTAAATTGCTCATTTTCCATTATAGTTTCAATTACAGTTAGTCCAGTTGTGCTTCAATACTAGGTTCCTTTTAGCAACAGACAGATGCAGCTGGAAATGCATAGACACGATACTGTACTTGTTAAAATGAGCTCATCTGTTCATCTTACGGGGGGAAGACAGGGAAGGAATTAGATATAGGAGTCTCACAGGCATTTCTTATGTAAGACACACTAGGAGTCTGTGCCTCCATTTGGTACAAGGGCAAAATTACCCTTTCCCCCAGTTTTCTCTGACAGCATCGCTGTGTTACAGTCTGGTACCATAGCTGGTATTTATACTGACTATACATATCGGAGAAAAAGTTAACCGAGTTTATAATACTCAGTTTGAGAAGGCAGGTAATTGTTAAAATGGTTAAAAGTGGTTAACATAAAATAGTGTTTGATAATTGTTTGACTTATACCTAGATGGTCCCCAAAGCCTCACGCACTCATAGGTGGGGTTTTTGGGAGGCGACTGGATCATGGATGTGCGATACTGGCGTAGTCCGCAGAAGGTTATATAATGTATAGAAGACTGACCAGGTAGATACACCCTCTTCATAGTAGAAAAGAGATGTAAACAAAGGAGAAGAAGAACTATGATTCCATATCTCCTTCCTCCTGCCTTGAGCACATGCTGCCTCCCACCCACCATACCACAAACTGTTTCTTCTCTGTGATGCCCTCTGCCATGCTGCCCTGCCTTGGAGCCAGCCAACTATGGACTGAAACTCTGCAAACCACGAGCTAAAATAAATTTAAACATTTCCTCCTCTAACTAGCGGATGTCAGGTATTTTGTCCCAGCTATGAGAAAGTAATTAGGACAATAATTAAAGCAAACAATTCTTTGGAAAATACAACAGACAAAAACTAATTCTTGGATATCAGATAAATAAAGAACTATTGTAAGAAAGAAGATCCTTGGAAACAAGGTGCATATAATCTTAGTGGAGAGATAAAGCATGTAAAAACATGAAATCATGAAAAAATAATGAAACGACTCTTGTACAAGTTACCTAATCTATTTGATTCACACAGTATCCTCACCAATGAAATGGATATAATAAGGTAAGTCTCCCAGGGAGGTTTGAGGGTTAGAGGCGATGACTCACACCCTTAAACAGTATATAATGGCACTAACAGAGGAAAAAATAGAGGCTCAGGGAAGCAGTAGTAGCTGAAGATCAACATAGCGAGGGGTGCTTTTTAAAGCGATGGAGAGATTGAGGCTTGCTGTTGGAGAAAAGATGAGAAGTCCAAGTGGGAGGACCAGTACAAGCAAAGGTGTGGAGGTGTGTGAGGTCGTAAGACAGAAGACTGACCAGGTAGATACACCCTCTTCATAGTAGAAAAGAGATGTAAACAAAGGAGAAGAAGAACTATTATTCTATGATTCTAAGATTCCATGATTCTACCGCCCAGATATAACTGCTTGTAATAACTGCTTCTTTCCAGTTGTTTTGTCCCTATGCAAATACTTACTTTTATAATTAACATAATTTGGGATAATACTATACATGCATTTGTGTAACTTGTTTGCTTATTTATTTATTTAAGTGCTGGAGATTGAACTCAGGGCCTTGCACTTGCTAAGCAAGTGCTGTAACGACTGAGCTAAATCCCCAACCCCATGCAACTTATTTTTAAACATTTAATGCTGCATCTGTCAGTATTTTTGCAAGTCATTACAATTCTTTGGAAGCATAGTCTATGATGTTCACATGATATCATATTTTGTGGCCTTGCTGTAAGTTAGTTTATGATTATTGTACTTTTATGTTTATTCCTCTACCATACAACACTAGCATGAGAATGATTTTTTAAAAATCTGTTTTTTTTTTTTTCTCCATGGGAGGAATTACTAGAATGACAGCTTGGTCCAAAATATATGAATATTTTTTAAGGTTATTAATATATTCTGCTAAATTGCCTTATTGAAATGTGCCAATTTATATTTCCACTAGCAGAAATAGAGCATGCATTTTCATCCTACTCTTGGCAGAAAAATTAGGACTCAGTGGAATTCTTGATCACAGGAAGTACTGCTTGGCAGCGTGAGCTGCAGGGGTGGGAGGAAGAGACGCTGGTGCCAAACAGCGATCTCCAGGTGCCCGGACCACGCCTGGACTTCAGTGATCGCACTGCTAACCGAGGAGAAAGCCTACATCTAAGAAACCCTCCCTCCGCGCCATCCTTCCTCATTCCTCTCTTTTTAATAAATTGCTTTCCCACTTTACTAAAAGCCACATACTATTGTAGAAAATTTGTTATATAAATGTAAAAAAGTTGAGATTTTGTTGCATATCTTTTCCATCTTTTTCAATATAGCAATATATTTTACAAGTATTTTCACATATTAAGTACTCTTTGTAAAAATGAAAGCATTACCTTTCATAGATATAAAAATTTATCCACTTCCCATTGATAAATAAATGACAGATTTTCTCTGACTTTTTTTACTGTTATATATAAAATACTGCTATAAATATTTTTGTATCCATATTATCTTTATTTCTGATGTTGCTTTCAGCAAGAAGGAATTATGGAATAAGTGTTATAGATATTTTAGGCTTAAGAAGCATTTCCAGTGAATCTGTAACAGTACTCATTACATACCCATACTCACCCATACCCACCCAGACACACAACTAGAACAAATTAAAAAATGGTCCCAGTGTTTTTAATTAATTAAAACGGTTGCAGTACATAATGTTTACATTTGCTGTGTGGAGTTGCTACATGTACCTAACACATCCATATTCCTTTCTTAATCTCCCTTCCCTCCCCTTTCCCCTCCTCCTTCCTTTCGCTGATCCCATCTGAGAAAGAGTTATCTCTTTACTTTCTCTTATCTATCTTTTATTTTGCTCTTTGTAATTTGGGTTTCTCATATAAGAGAAATCATGAGCTACTTAAGCTTGTGGGCCTGATTTATTTCACTTAACATTATGATCCTTCTGTTTCGAAACTTGAAGACATAGAAATTCTAAATAAGAACTGGTTTTGGAGAAAAGTTGATATATTTAATTTTGAACATAAACTGAACAGATAAATATAACTAAATGAAAGTAAAACTAAAGGTACAAGTTACTATTTCTAAAAAGAGTTCATATAGTCAATATGTTTTGTATACATTATTGACATTTTGTATCTTCTTAAGCACACTGACCAAAAACATGAGAACAATATAGAAACATGTCCAACACTATTTTGTATCTTTCCTGTTGAAAGATATTATTTCTTTCAATAGCTCCAGGCAGAAAAACTGCAGAAAAAATACTTGAGATTTCATTCCCATTTAAATTTTGTACTTACCCCATCTTCCAGCCCATCTTTTATGCAGTCATTACTTAATAAGAACATTAGCATATATCATAGTGATCCTGTTTTGTTTGTGAATGAAAGAGCTGTCTTTTTCTAGATAAGTATCCAGTTAGGAAGTTCTCTGGCAGTTGAAGATGGCTCAGTGTTTTCATCCTAATGTGCCAGATATCCTGATAGGCAGAGAATAAAAACATGGGAAAAGCTTTTCCTTTCCTCCATTATTGAATTAATGTTGTGGTCATTTTGCTTCGTGGCCCAGAAATAAATCTTGCTTGAGTTGGTGACTGTTTTCTGGTGCAATGTAAAGTTTTAGTAGATGAGAAGGGCTGAGTTTCTCTGTTCACTTGGGAATATTTATTGGACGTCTTTCATGTCCCAGGCACTTTGTTAAGTGCCTGTCATGTGTCATGTGGCATTGGGGGAAAAAACTCATTTGTTCCTGGTCCTCATGAATCTTATAGTTTATGAGAGAAACAGCAGAGAAATGAGCACAGAAATCAATGAATAGTTATAAATAGTATCATGAACATTATTAGAAATTATTACATGATTATAAAAAGTCTTATGAAGGAAAAACAGGGTGCTTTCTGTAGCTCTGAAGAATAGCCAGTTGGGGGGAGGCATGAGAAGGTGAGTTAGGAGACCACTATAGCATCCAGTTTACTAATTGAGACTGCCATTCAACATTACATTTATAAGAAATTTACAAACAAAATAGAGTAGATGATTCGTATTTTAATTCTGACCCAAATGTTTGATGCTTTGGCACTCTATGTATATTAGGAAAATGTATGCCTCTTGTCTGAACCTTGTAGTAGTAGAGGGTAGGGAATCAGTATAAGTTTATTTTGAGCACCTAATACTGTCGACCATTTGCATAACTGTGATAGATTAGAGCTTTTTTTTTTTTTAAACAGTCTTTTCATTGCAGTTACTTCTGAATATAACATGGACTTGTCGGTTGCTCCATGTAGCTCCACTAATATTTGCTTTATGTATTTTGAAGATATTTTTAGGAGGTGCATATAAGTTTAAAGTTGTTATATCATTCTGGGACAGAATGGGGTAGAGTCCAGTGGTAGAGTGCTTGCCTAGCGTGCTTGAGTCTCTGGGCTTGATCCCTAGCACTGTACACACCAAAATTATTATTCTGAACAGTTGAACATTTTATCGTTATGTAGGTTAACCTCTGATCTGAAATTATGCTTGTCTTAAATATATTTTTAGCAGATAATATAGCAACTGCAGCTTTCTTTTGGTGGTATTTTCCAGAAATACACTTTTCCCTCTTTTTGTTTTTAACTTTTAGAAGTTGTTTTTGTTTTTAGTGTGTCTTTTGTAAACACATCTGGATCATTGTACATTTACCCAATATACTAACGTTTGTCTTTAAATTGGTAAGTTGAGTCCACTTACTTTTTTTTCTTTTTGGTCTGTTTTGGTCTGTTTTCACTTTTCCTTTGCTTTGGCCCACTGTACTACCCTACACTTGCTGAGAATATTAAGATTGTTATTCTAGTCCAGTGCTTTTCAATCTGCTATCAACCAGAATCACTTGGGAGATTTTGAAAATATTACTAACCAGGCTCCACCTGGAGGATTATATTTAAGGCCTGAACTGTGGCCTGGATATTGGTGTCACTGAAAAGTTCTCCAGGTGATATATTATGGGTAATTTTAGATAATGAGGTTTTTCTGTCTTCTTGTGTCACACCATACCCATCTACTACACCTGGAGAAGCTGCCTTTATTCACTCTAATAAAATCCTGGGAATGAGCTGACCTGGACTGGCTAGTCACGTAATCACCATATTCTCTGGGAGATGGATCTCTGACTTAATTCTCTCTGCCTTGTAGCTCCCTGGATTTCCACATTCCATTTGTACCTTGGTGAGGTTAGGTGTTTCAGGTCTTCAGAATCAAGTTCTATCAGTGAAGCTTGACTGTGTCAGTGTGATTGGCTTGGGAGATTAGTGGAACATACTTCTAGGTGTGGCTGGGTCGAGGCTTGGCCTTGGCACCCTATGTAGTCTCTAGTCCTTTCTTCTCCGACACTCTTCTCTTCCTCTGTTTTCTGGCTACCACGAACTAAGCATCTTTACTCAACCACATTCTTCCACCATGGTGTTTCTGCCTTGGAGCCAACCAACTGTAGACTGGGTGTTCTGCACTGTGAGCCAAATTACACCTCTCTTAATCGAAGATGTGGATGTTTGGGATTGGGTCGCAGCAATGAGGAAACTAAAGAAGACACAGTATTGATCAAATCTGGCCTTTTGGGTGTCATATCTTCTAACAGGGTTCACAGTTGGAGCCAGCTGAAGTTAGTTTTTTCAAAAACTTTTTTGTGATGCTGGGGATTAAACCCAGAGCCTCACACATGCTGAGCATATGCTGTGCTATTGAACTACACATCCAGCCCCAAGTTAAAGCTTTGACTTGATCTTTTTAGTTTCCATTATTTTCCTTTCTCTATTCCACCGAAACACTCCCTAATCCCTTAGTCAGTTTGCTCTTTGCTTGGTTCTGGTCTACCAGCCTATACTGAAGATACAAATAATTACATTATTGAAATATTCATTGGAAAAACATGGATCTTTGTAGTTGTGGGAGTTGAGGTTTCTTGTATCTATTAAAGCTAATAGCCAAAAATAGTATTCTCTAATCTGACAGTACTCAAAGGAGCATCAGCAGCAGTCAGGAACTTGTTGGAAATGCAAATTCTTGGGTCTTTCCCCAGATTCCTTAAGTCTGGAAATCTGGAGGAGGGTTTTCTGAGTGATCCTGGGAGCTACTGCTGTAATTCAAGAGTTTTTCGATGCTCAGTTTAATTAAGGGGACAGGAACATTCTCTTTGGCAATTGGCTCTTTATGAAGAAGTCAAGAATGAGGCAATCAAATCTCAAAAAAGAGAATAAACTTTTTGTTCAGGGGGGTACTAATTCAGTAGTCCCCCCGAACATGGGGAATGTGCTGCAGGGCCCTCCAGTGGAAGCCTGAAAATTCAGATGGTACCCAACTCTACACATGCTGTGTATTTTCCGTCTATGCTGTGATAAACTTGACCTTTTTACTCTTCGGCACATTGGAATTTCCAGCATCACTACTGTTGGACTTGGGCTACTTATTAGGTAAAATAAGAGTTCCTTGAACCTAAGCACTGTGATACTTTGACAGCTGATCTCATAACCAAGACGGCTATTAAATGGCTAATGGGCAGACAGAAAATGTGGCACGGATATGCTGGGCAAAGGGATGATTCATGTCCCAGATGGGACGGAGCAAGCTTTCAGTCATCTATTTAGAATGGTGTGCAACTTAAGACCGACTGTTTCATTTTAGAATTCTCCACTTAATGTTTTCAGGCCAAGGCTGACTATGGATAGCTGAAGTTGTGGAAAGTGAAAACGCAAGCAAGGGGTGGTATCATTGTACTATATTTACAGACTTGTATTTTCATTTACTTAGAACACTACCAGTACTCAGGCTAAGCTTTGTATTAGTTTGCTTTTCTTTCTTTCTTTTTTATTTTTTTTATTTTTCTGAGGCAGGATCTCACTAAGCAGTTCGGGCTGGCCTGGAACTCACTATGTAGCTCAGGCTTGCCTCAAACTCGTGGTGATCTTCCTGCCTCAGCCTCCCGAGTGCTGGGATCACAGGAGTGCACCACCACACCCGGCTAGTTTGTTTTTCTTGAAATTGAAAATTAGTTTATGTTTTAAGCCAAATGAGAGGGTCAAAGCCAGAACTGTGAGTAAATCATCTACGTGACATGTGGATTTGTTCTAAGTTATTCGCATCCAAACTTCTTGCATAGAAATGATTATTGTGAATGTCTGAATGTAACAGGTGAGTCAAATTCTTTTGATTCTGTTTCTGCTGACTGTAATTTCTGAAACAGGAGTGCCTAAGCTTTCTTGGTTGTCCTTCAGTTTTTGCTCCTCAGGCACTTGCTCCTACATACCAGTGCACAGAGTGCTGGGGTAGAACTAGTCTCCAAAGAAGTGCAGATGGACAGCAAAGACTGTCTTTGGTAAAATTTGATCATCTTTCTAGAAAAAGTAAATTTGGGGCTGGAAAAAAAAGTTTTGATAATTGCTTGTTTGGGGTCTGAACTGACTTAAAAATCCATTTTTGTTAGTTTCTGGACTCATTTTCTTTTGTTTGAAGAAGAATACACATGCGCTCTCCAGGTAGCTTTTCGTGGAATGCATTTTTCACTATTAGTAAACTCAGGAGAAAAAAAAAAAGGTAATTTAGCCATTGAAATCTTTTAAATCAAAATTTAGTTTTCCTTTATGCCACAGCATATCATTATATTGAAGGAAAAAACTCATCTGTTTGTGGACAGGCGCCTTCACAGTGGTCGAGATTGTCATTGGTGGCACTGCAGGCCGCACGTGGCACCGTCACGGAAGGCAGCCAGGGTGAAGGAAGCGGGCTGGCAGGGGACACGTCGCCCTGCTCCATGGAGCAGTGGGGCAGAGTGCGCACTGGCTGCCCACGGAGCCCTCCCGGCCCAACAGGCATTTACGCAGCCCTGTTAGCAGGCATCTTGACCACTTCTGGGATAGTAAGCATCTAGTGAAGGGTGTTTTGTAAACATTATCTGGGAAAGTAAATATTTCTTCAGAGATACATTTGATTACAACTCTGTAACTAAACATGAGTAAGGGACCAGGAGCTTCTGTGAATGACAAATAGCCTCCCCTGAGTGTGTGTCCACTTTCTATTTTGTAACTCCCTGAACCTGAAGGTTTGATTTTCTTGGTTCCCAGAAGGTCTGGCATGAGTCTGAGTACTTTGTTTCTTCCAATAGGCACAAAGGCAGTCAAAATAGGAGATTATTTCTCTTTCCTCTGCAGTGCACATAACCAAGGACATCAAAGTGAAAAGCACTCTTGAATCCTCACATGTTTCTACAGGAAGATGAGGAGTCCAGCGGGTGTTCTCCGCAGGGTCGAGACCCACCTCGTCCCCTAGTGGCTGCAGTCCTGGTTGGGGATGGTGGGCTCTGCTCCTTTGCCATCTTCCTCTGTTTCCATCTGGCCTCAGGCCCTCAGGCCCCCGGAGCAAGTCTATCCGGTGACCTGCCGGTCATTGCAGACTCAGGGGAGCTATTTCCTGTTTACAGCACCCTCACCTCATTCAGTCATCCAATCCCTCGTCTGTCAGGTCTGGAATACCAGGGACTCTCGGGACATTGCTGGACACATCCCAACTGGTCATGTGTTCTTTCAGCTCAATGCTGTCTGCACAATAACCCCACGGCTTTTCTCCTTCTTTCTACCACTCTCCAGTGAAACAGATTTAGGCCGTGGGTGTGACTGGAAACAGTGAGGATTTCTGTATTCATTTCTTCGGTGCGTGCGTGTCAGATTGTCTCTGTGCCCAAGGTGCAGTGGTGTTGGAGTTGGTTGTCTTTGACGGTAAGAAGCCTGCGATCAGGGTGTGTGTTCTCCGTGCTCATTTAGGCCCACACGTTACTGGGCGCTTCATAACAATTTGGGGGCAAGGACAAAAATTCTGCCATGGGCCCTGATGTATTGTCCGGACTCTTAGATTTGTGGACATCTATATTTTGAACATATTTGTCTGTGGATAGCAGGTTGTTAAATCCCATCATTAGTCCATAGAATTGACACGTTGGTCTGCGCCTTAACATCCAAACCATGTACAAAGGATAATGTTCCGTTTTGTCCAGTGACCAAATCTTCTAATGCCATTGCTTCTCAAGCATGTTAAAAACAAGAAAGGAAATACCTCCTTTTATATAGTCAGGATTTGAGCTTATATTTCAAAACCATGGAAACTAGGCACCAGGATAGGATCTTTTCTGTCTAAAAATATCCTTAGTTTTCAGTTACGCTTTTTATTTTTCTAAAATGGCCTTTAAAATTCCTCCATCTTTACATTGTTTCCCTTTATTTGGGGCTGTCAGGGTCACCTCGAGCCCATCCCTCGGTTTTCACTGGCAATTATTATCACTTCAAGAGAAATAAAATCAGGGGCAACCGGAGTGTAAATGAGTCTCTCCGAGAGCTATTCAGGAGTCCGCAGGGTGTGGAAGAAGATTAAAACACATTTTAGATTAGGGAGGTCACTTTTAACTCCGTCATTTCCATAGGAAACAGAATCCTGGGATGAGAGGACAGGCCCCCTCCTCTGAGAGTGGGAGATCAAGTCCTCTGCCAAGAAATACCGGCAGGTTAGACCGGAAACACGATGTTAGACCGCCGGATACTTGGGGCTTTGGGAAATCGTTGTCTCCGTCTCTGTTAGATGAAGCGTTCTACTGAGAGATTCTCTAAGGTTCTTTCAAACTCCGCTCATTCAGCAACAAATTTTATGAGCACCTACTAAGGACCAGGCACCGGAGATAAAGTGACGAGCCAGGGAGATGTGTTCTCCAGTCTCCTAGGACTTGTGCCTGACAGTCTTTCTGTGGAAGGGAGATTGGCAAGGACATTTAGTGAGGATATTAGCTAAATATAAAGTTTTAATATAAGATAGAAGCTATAATCCTATAGAATAAGATAAGATTGTCCCTATCTTATTCCAAGGTGTACTCTGCCCCCTTTTTCCAACTTGCCGGTTTTCCTCAACCAGTCCCAGGGAAATTTAGCACGCTGGCGCTAAGTCAAATGCTTGTCTTACTGGGTGACAGATTTTGAGAAAAGAAACCTAGATTTTATTGGTGAATATTTGGTTTGAGGAATTATGGCAGATACCTTCTGCATTCTTGAGTGTGATTTAGGGAAAACAGATAACTGTTACCACATTGTGGTCTTACTGTTGTGTCACTATTCTATGGTTGTATGGATAAATAGTCTTCAAAACAAAGCACAGTCAAGTCTCATCTTGGCCTTATAAAAAAAACCTTCCCTGGGAACCAGGCTGTTAAGATTCTTCCTATGTAGACTTATCTATTACATTGAAAAGCAGGGGGTTTATATTTTTGAGTGCCAGTGTGAGTTATTTTACTACATAAACAGCTATGCTTAAAGCTTAATGAAGTAGGAAAGGCATTCAGGAAGCGGTTGAGCCACATCTTGTACGTTTGAACCTGTCTGTTCCGCCAGTGACCCACGTAGTGAAGCGCTGTGTCAGCTAATCATTTAGCTGAGCACTGCTGACAGACAAATACCTTGTGCTGAGCTTGGAGGGAATGTCACAAAAACATCACAAGGCAACAAGGTGACACACAATTCCTGTGGGGTCCTATACTTTTTTTTGCCATTGTTTAGAGTTGAGTAATTACACGCAAAAATGCATTTTATCTGCAAATAACCCACACATTTTGAGTTTAAATTACTTTGTTTTGAGAAGGTGTTTTTAAAACTACTTGGACACATATTTTCCAATGATGATAATTAGCTGATTAATAATATCATAGTCATCAAAAAAGATAGCATGTTTTCAAAACCAGGCAACAATAGATGAGCCCTTCCATGGCTTTAATTGGAACACCTAATAATTATAACCTTGTAGATGCAAAGGAAGAAATGTTTTCAACTGTAAACACGAATACAGAAAACAAAACAAAAATTTGTCAGCATAACACTGCCTGCTTCAGTGACTACCAAGCCGGAAAGCAGCTGCTTTATTTAATGTGTTGTTGCAGGGGACACGGAAGTAGTGGTTTCCAACATTGTTAACGCCAAAAGTCCACTTGCTCCATGAAGTAATTGAAAGATCGCTTCTTGTCAAATTGTATTCATTACAATTATTTTTCCATTTCAATAAGCAAATGTGATTGCCACTACCAGTTAGCCATTATGATGAAACCATATATATTTACCATTGAATTTATATAATTTCTACCCAAACCAAAGAAGTTTCTATAGGTAACAGAGACTCCCTTATGGTGACCATGTTTATGATTTCCTTTAGCCATTTAAAAATGTTGAAAAGTGGCACATAAAACCCATTGCTACCTTTAGGAAGTGCTAGAGTTTCACGAATGTTTTGTGAGGAAACTCAGTGATGCCTAACAAGTATATGTGTGAGTTTGGGTGTGTTTGATGCATTTAAGAGTCGAGCAAATCTTTGTAATACATGTTTTTCTAAGAATATGAAGACCAACCTGTATTTACCTATCAGAATCTGGCAAATTCTTTCCTGCTTTAAGAAAAATTTCGTGGAGCTCCTTGTAAACTGAGTGCTTTGGTAATTATTAAACTATTTTTTGGCTCAACAAAGGGACTATTTTTTATTCTTGGTAGACACGAAGGGGCACAATTTAAAATAATATAAGGTGCAAAGAGAAAAAAACTAGCTAAAAGGAGTATTCTCTATGAAAATACGAAGTATCCATTTCATTGTGAGATGACTGATCTTGCAAGATGTGGAGAAGCCTAGAAAAATATTTTTCCTCCTTCTTCATTATACTGTCTCTATACGGTGTCTGAGAATTAATGTTGGTCAGTGGGAAGTGTGTGTGTTCCAACAGCTAACTGCTGAACAGATGGTATAGCGGACGTGTAATACTGAAAGGGACCCACCTGGAATTCTGAGGCCAGCTCTGGATTGTTTTGTGGTCCTGCAGCCTTACAGGTATCACCAGCACTCGCGTTCTTGTTTCTATCCACCTCTATATCCCAAGCCTAATGTGTAAACGCCACCTGGTTTGTTTCAGGGAGTCCCTGTGAACATTCTTCTGTAGATGAGCACTTCAGGTGTAGGGAAAGGTCTGACTAGCGGAAAGGGGAAAGATGCTGGAGTCGAGTTCCTCTCTAGAAGGCAATCACAATGCTGAGGGTGGCCTGATGTGGTGGGACCTGCCTTTAATCCCAGCAAAGGGAGGCTGAGGTAGGAGGCTAGTAAGTTCAAGACGAACCTGTGCTACGTAGTGAGTTCAAGGCCAGCCTGGACTATACAATGAAACATTCTCTAAACAAACAAACAAACAAACGAACATACAATTGCTGAGGCTGAGGGGAAGTGTGTGTTGTAGAGACTCCACTGGATAGGTGTGGTTGTAAGCGCAGAGGTCAAGCTTGGGGGATAGGATGTCTGTGACAGAGGACCTTTTCCCACCATAAAGGGATTTCTTGGCTGCTTACTGTGGTCTGATAGTTTGCGCCTTCCATAACTCGTGTGGAAACCTAACCCATTGTGGTGTTACTAAGAGGTGAGCCCTTTGGGGTGGGACCAATGCCTTTATGAAAGAGGCCTGAGGAGGCTGTTTCCCCTTCCTGTCCCCTCCGCCACACGAGGACAGCAGCAGCATGTCATCTGTGAAGCAGAGAGTGGTCTTCTCCAGGCGCCGAACCTGCCGGTGCCTCGATCTTGGATTTCTCAGCCTCCAGATCTGCTACGAAACAAATTTTTGATGTTTACAATTTACCCAGTCTAAGATATTTTGTTATGGCAGACTAGCGGACTAAGACAATGCGCTAGCTTTAGACACGAAAAAAATCTCATAGAATTTTATGCTTGTCCATACCCTGCCCACGATATTTCCTTTGTTCTATTATTTCTTCTTACTTCAGCCTTTCATTCAAGTCTGAGGCATCTGAACGGACTTGCATGACACTGTCATGGGGGACAAAGAAAGGTTAAGCTCAAGGAGTCACGACCCCTCCCCAGCCCCACCCCCAGGGATCCGGAGGATTGTGGAGAAAGAGTTAACAACTGGGCTTCCCCTGGTGCTGCCTGCCTCACTGTTTCTCAAGTGTATCCAAACTGTATTAATGGGTGCGCCATCCCAAGAGAGAGTTCTATGGTCAGCTCAGTGTGGGACAGGTTACATATATTCCATCAGAGTCACAGTATATTAACGGGCTAAAAAATCAGAGGAGTCCCACAGTAAAGACAATGATTTAACTTTGCTTAAAGTATTTCCTACTGGATTTGACCATTGACGTCTTTTCTCACAGGACATATTTCATGTGAACAAGATTGACATAGGGGAACATCAGCATACACATCTTCTTTTATTACTTTTTTTCTTTTTTTTGAGACTGGGTCTTGCTATGTAGCCCAGGGTGGCATCAAACCCGCGGTGTTCCTCCTGCCTCAGCCTCCCAAGTGCTGGTATTACAGGCATGTGCCACTACACCTGGCTTGTTTTCTTTCTTGAAAGAATTTCTTTTCTCCTTCTGTGACATCACACTCGGGTTCCCCTCTTACTTCTCTGGACACTCCTTCTGCCTGCTTTGTGTATTTTTTTCTGCTCTGTCACTAGACATCGGAGTCCCTCCAGACTCAGCCCTGTGCCCTCTCTCTTCATTCCATATTCTCCTCCCACCCATGCGTGTGGCCTCCATGATCACCTCATGCTGATGTCTCATGGATGCGCCTCCCTTTAGAGCTCTGCTCTGAGCTTGAGCTTCGTGTGTCTCCCAACTGACTTGACACTCTGCTTGCATATCTCAGAGGTGCTTCCAACTCGGCGTCAAGTCAGGATCTTGGTTTTCCTGTCTTTGCCTAGTCTGCCTGCCTGTTCCTTGTCTCAGCAAAATGCTGCACTTTACTTTGTCATGTCATCCCCGAGGAGACTTTCTATTACGTTTCAATCAATGGTAGAGATTTTACTTCCTAATAGTCTTATTTCCCTCTCTCTTTCTGCATGCCGACTTCCCTTATTTTGTACAAGAATTTGTTCCGATAGAATATTATTTGTCTATAAAAAGAAACGAAATGCTGATATATGCTACAACGTGGATGAAACTTCTTCACATTTTATTTGTTCATTCATCAGTTGCCAGACCTTCTGGCTATTATGAATAATGCTGCCATGAACCTCCATGTACAACTTTTTGTGCGCACGTATTTTCTGGAGTATACTGCCGGGGGTAGAATTGCTTGGTCATATGGTACTTGTATATTTAAATTTTGAGATTCTGTAAAACTGTTTTCCAAAGCACTTGTACCAGTTTACATTTCTATCAGGAAGGAGAGTTTCAATTGCTTTACATCTTTACCAACACTAGTTCTTGATTATAAGCATATTAATAGTTGTGAAGTGATAGCTCATTGCGGTTTTGATTTACATTTTCCTAGTGATGGATGCAGTTCCTGGCTTACTGTTAATTTCTAAAATGCAGCATCTTCCCTCCTGCTGTAGCGCCTTTGCAGTATAATTCCCACTCTTTGTCTGTAATAAATTCTTCCTTTTGCTCTCTTTGTACAGATAGAGGTTGTCATTTCCTTGTGGAAGTGCCCTCTGCTATCTTAGGTCAAATCCACAAGTTCCATAAGACCATGTAATTTTCACTCATACCACTCACCACAATTACAATTTATCTTTAAAAACTTCTGTTCTTAATTGGCATATAATAATGGTACCATGTATGGGGTACAATGTAATGTTTCCTTAATGTATACATTAACGATAAGATTAGGGCGACTAGCATATCCATTACCTCAAAAAAGTATTGTTTCTTTGTGCTGAAACATTCAAAATCCTCTATTCCTAGGGTGTCTGTGTGTGTGTCTGTGTGTGATTAGTGACTCTTCTTCTGGCAGACTGTAAGTTTCATGAGGGCAGGGAAACTGTTTATGTTTTAGCTAAAAAATATATTCTGTATGAATGGAAGAACAAATAGAATAATTATGGTTTATATAAATAGTTTTAATAAGAAATTCAGTGCGAGTATATATTCCTTAGGGGTTTCCTAGAAGACAATTTGGGGATGAACATTCTTGTGTATGAAGAATTGTATGCTCTGGTGAGCTAGAACAGATAATTCAGAGAAGAAAACAGGGAGAGAGGAGTATGTGTCCGATCACATTTCTCTTAGAACTCTATTCGTTATCAAGGCCGGGTAATGATTTTAGACAGCTTGTGGAAATCATCTCATTTGTCTTTTAAACTCATTTCCTTATGAATTTATTTCTTTCAAATTACTAACAGGGAAATTCAGGTTCCCTGTAGTGCGTCGCCCCTTCTTCCACTCATCATTTTTACATCAGCACTTAGGTGCTGTCTGACAAGACGCAGGCTTCCTAAAAACGAAAGAGTTCTTAACAACCCTTATCCCCCACACAAATCTGCCTGTTGGTCATTCCTATGCGAAGCCCGAAGCCGAGATGCTTAGCCATTTCAGTTGAATGCACTCGCTAAGCATTAGATGACATTCATTTATACAAATGAAAGCTCAAATTTCAGGAAAATCTAATCTAACATCCTCTAGCATTTATCAGTTGAAGTGACCCACGCTGGAGAGCAGCCTGCCTGCCTTCATACTCTGACACTCAGCAGGGTATCAACTAGCAGGATGCTCAAATTCATTGTATCCAGCAAAGGAAGAGGGTGACCAGCACCCCAAACACATCAACAAACAATGACATCCTGAAGCACAATGACCACAACCAAGGTTGCCCCCAACTTACCCGCAGCAAAGAGTAGCCTTGGGTAAGAAAGACGAAAACAGCAGTACTAAAGAAAACATACCTGTAAAGGGGGTTTTACTAAATTGCCAGAGGTGTCGAGCTCCTTTTCCTCCTGCTTGTTAGCCGGCTCTTCATGGTTGAAGGCGTAGAGACTTAATGACAGGAGATGGACGTGCCACAGACAGAAGCGGCCCTTGCACCCTGGAGGTCACAGTGGCTGGTGCCTGTGAAGGAATGCGCACCCTTCGGGGGTCTTTGTTCCCGTGGACATGGTCCACTGGCAGATCCTGTTGCACTAAGATCTGAGGGTGCAGATAACCCAAACACAATCCAGACATGTGGACACCGTTTTCCTGATGCAGCGTTCTGAATCCAAAGAGCAGCCTCCTCCAAAAAGCAAACAAGACTCTGGCCTTTTCTTGTACGGAGAACTCCATTTCTGTCTCTCTCCTATTTTCTCTCTTCCTCCCAATCTCTCTCTTGCTTGCTGCCTCTTCATTGGTCTCAGTGTCTTTCTCTCTGTTTCTTCATCTCTCTCCTTATGTCTTTCTCAACTAAATACTTATTCCTTCAAATGGGTATGTGTGTACTCCTAGGCTTAGTGAGTACATCGTCCATAAATATAGTTGGCTAGTTCATATCTGTAAGACCTATTGGATGGGAGTACAAGTGAAACTCAATTCAATCTGTCAGTGAGTGGGCACACAGAAATCACTTCATCTACCCTTTCCATCTTCATTGGAAATAGTGTGAGGATGACTCAGGGTTTACACTTGCTTGTCTGAATAGACTGCTCTACATGGCCCACGGTCACCCTGCTGAGAACTTGGATCGTCTGCATCAGTTCTGGAGGTTCATCAAGGGTTGCAACTTTGGATCCTTTCCTGGGTGCTGCCTGTTACTTATTATTAATTTTGCGCTGTGGATTTTGCCCTGCTCTCTACTTGCTCGCCTGGACTGGTTCTTCAGAGATGTGTGGCTCCCAGTTCCGTCTTTCCTCGGGGTGCTAACCTGAGGCCACAGGGAGGGGATGTCAGGCAGGTAACCCAGAGATCCTGGGGTTTCCAGGGGGCTCCTTCTGTCCCTTCTTTGGCACATTTGCCCCCATGGACCTGCTCAGTCCTCCAGTGGCTGATTTTGGGTGAACACAGAGCCCTTTAGAAAGTGTACATGGAGCCAGGCATGGTGATGCACACTTGTAATCCCAGCACTCGGGAGGCTGAGGCAGGAGGATCACTGTGAGTTGGAGGCCATCCTGGGCGACATGGTGAATTCAAGGCCAGCCTGAACTACATAGTGAAACCTTGTCTCAAAAAGAAGTGTACATGGGCCTCAGTGCCTGTGTTCTCAGGACCAGGACTCAGAACCCTCCAGAGGCCAAGGGGGGGTGTGCCAGGCTGGGGCGCACAATCCAGGACACCTGGTCCCGCTGGGCTCCTGCTTTCCCTAACCCTGCACCAGCAGCTCTGGGAGGATTTTGCTTGTGGCTCCAAACCCTCACTGGGCTTTGTCCTGCAGGTGAGAGTCCAAGCGGACACACCGGCCTCCAGGCCTTGAGGTGCGCCCTGCACTTGGCAGAGAATTAAAGAGGACCCGCCAGAGGATTGCTGAACCTTGAGAGCACCATTAATGGGGTGCAGATCTGGGGCCGTGTTCTGTGTCGGAGGATGGGGGATGTGGCCAGCTGTGCCACATAGTCCCAGAATGGAGTGTTCGAGTCCTAGGGCTTAGTTTGGGGAAGGGCGAAGGGCCGATTTGGGTGGACCAGCCTCTCTCACCCTGAGCGATGATGCCGTGCAGTGGAGGGTGGTCTCGCCAACCTGTGCCCACCTCGGCACTGCCCAGGCCCTGCTCCACTCGCGCCAGCCAGGCCCAGAGGGCAAGGCCTGGAGTCAGCCATGCAGGTGCAAGTCTCACCTCCACTATTCCAATCTTATTCCAGGTCACTTTACCTTAAGATCTCAGTTTCTAGCTCTGTAAAATGGTAATAGCGATGGCAGATAGTAGAGTGATAGTATTTGTATTGCATGGAAGAGTACAAGTACAAGGCTTGGCACACGAAAGCCTAAAAAACAGTAGCCATTGTTCTTACCATCATCATTGCAACAGCTCTCACGGGTCACCCAGAATCCTGACGCGTGACATGACTCCATGGTCCAGACCCTCAAAATCTGTCCATCTTTTGCAAGCTGCAGTGACAGCTGAGTAAACTTCCAAGAGGACCCGTGTAAATACACGCATACACGCCTACTTTGTCACATGGGAGGAAATATTTACAAAATAGCAGCTGAACTGCCATCGGATCATCCGAGTTTGGAGCAGTTATGCCATTTATCTCTGCTACTTCTGGACACATTTAGCCTGCGCTTACCACGCCATCGCGGCAATGAACTGGTATCTAATGCATTTGCTGGAATTCGCTGGAAGTGCAGGATGGATCACGGTCTCCAAAGACAAGTCACGAAGAATGTGCTCTAGCCCCGGGGCCTTCGGAGCCCATCCAAGAACAAAAGCCTGCCTGACTTCCCCTCCCAGCGTTTCTCCACCAAGCCATTGAGGGTCCTTCAGGTAAATAGTGGCCCTCTGAAGTTATCTCTGTCTTTCATTCCTTCCAAATGGAGCAGTATTTGACCCAGCAAGAGGAGATTTCCACCTACGCCCTGGAGACTTGTCTCGGTGACTTTACACTCTGTAGAAAATGTTGGCCTTCCAACGACAGAGTCAGCTTCTGTGTCTAGCTCATTGGAAGATGGAAACCCAAAGGAGCCATCAGTGGGATCCGTCTCCCATCCTCGCAGACTTCAGACTTATCACCACTCAAACCCGATTAGCTCTCCGATCCGCGGAGTGGGAGCAGGGGAAGCTGAATGGACAGTGCACGGATGCCGCAGGGACTGTCGGCGCTGCCCCCAAAGCCTGGATCTCTCCACCACTCTTCACTGCCCCTGAGTGTAGGGTTGATCTGGGCGCTCGGAGAAGTCGTTTCACTTGTGACGGTGCGGTCCTTGACAGGCCTTCGCCAAGTAGGTGGAATGCAGCCAGGAGGAGATGGAAAAAGGCAGGACATTTTAGGCGACGGTGCCGGCCGCTGAGAGCCTGTCTGGGGAACACGCATGTGAGTCACTCACGAGCCACAGGACATAGCTGCCCCTCCCGGATGCAGGCGCTGTGTAGTCTGTGGGCTGGAGGCGGGTCTGGGGTGGAAACATCTGCTCAGTCATGTGCGTGTGGTGGATGGATTTCAGGCCTTGTATTTTTTTCTCCGTGGTTTTCAGCTTCTCTCCACGTGTGACCTGCAGGTCCTTGGGCTGTGCTGCGAAGCAGCCCCCAGTGCCTCACGCTGCCCCTTTTGCTATCATCACCACGTCTCCATGCGCCTCCCCGCTGGCTCTCAGCCCTACTGCCACCGCACTGGGCCTCGCTCGCTGGCCACGCCCGCGCGCCTGAGTGACAGGTGGGATCAATTGGGGCCCCAGCAGAGCAGCTCTTTAGGGTTGCAGGTGCCGCCTTCCCCAGGCCCAGCACACACTTAGGCTGGGTGGGGTAACTTCGGGGCTCACAGCACGCCCGGCCGCGGTTCCAGGTGCTGGGACACCACGAAGACCGGAGAACCTCAGGCTGCTCTCACAGAGCTCGTATGACGGTGGAGAAGGTCCACAAATAAGTCAATCAACAAACCTAAAAAATGGGATTTCAGAAGGTGATAAGTGCTGTGAAACACATAAATAACACTAGAAAGTTGATGGTCAAAGTGAATACTTTCAAGGGAAGGAACATCAATCTCACATACCTAATCTGCCCTTGAAGAAGACATCTTAAATAAAAATACAATTCAACTCAGCTATTCCCCTTCTAGGCATCTTCCCGAGAGAGTTAAAGACGTCATACCACAGTGATACATGCAGACCCATGTTTATAGCAGCACCACTCACAGTAGCTAAAACTTGGACACAGTCTCTGTGTCTATCAATAATAGATGAACGGATAAAGGCAAGGTGGTATTTACACACAGTGGAGCACTACTCTGCCATAAAGAAGGATAAACTTGAAGGAGACATAGAAAGAATTAGGTGTGTTATGTACATGTACCTACTCCCCACAGTGAATATAATCATTGCGTACTGCAAATGTGTACCGATAAAAATGACAGTTAAAAATATACATAATGAAAAATGTTTTTATATTGCAATTGGTAGTGAATTAGGTCATCTTTGGGAAATTGAAGGTAGAAGTGCTGCAAATACTCTATTTTTAGCTAAGTGCACCTCTTGGAGAAATTTAGAGTCTGTTTCTCACAAGAAAATGTGACATCGGTTCCTAGCAAGTTAGAGACAGACGTATGTATTTTAGGATCATTGTTCTGGAATAATTTTGAAAGCTAAACATTTACCATTGGAATGTTATTCACAACATTACTCCCGCTATTATACTGGTAGTCTGAGCTTATTACCCATGTTGCCCTTTGTGTTAATGATTGTGCTAATTACCCAGGTGTCTTTGCTTCCTCCCTGTACAGACTAGGGTTTCACCTGATTTAATTACAATTTAGGTCTTTATGTAATTTCTATGCAAATTCTCCCTTTAATTGGAAACATTCAGATAAATTTTGCCTCCATTTGAGACCATATTGCTACTATAAGTTTGGATTCGGGGGGCAGATTTTGTTACTTGTTGTTCTGTACTTTTTCGTGTCAGGGGATCAAATATTTTCAAGAGGATCTGTGTTTAGACTACGACAGTAATAACAAAATGATAATGATGTTGATAATGGGAATGATTAGACAGTGTGTTTAATTAGAAGTTCCCCACAAAACCGTGGTCTGAAGGTTGGTGCTGATACTGACTTGCACATAACTGACACTGTAAACACAGGTAGGAAATGAATTTGGTTTACCTACACAAATACAGAGTCGCTTTTCTCCATGTGAGTGGTGTACAATGGGATTATTGCCAATTTAGTTTTTTATTTTTTAATTTAAATTTTATTTTAATGGTATGTTTTAGATGTACATAGTGATAACATTCATCACAGGGGATTTGTACCTGTACATGACATAGCTTGTTGCTTCTTTTTTTCCCATTCCCCTCCCCTCACCCCCTCCTCCCTCCCTTTTTACAAAAGCTTTTCTTCCATTTTTTCCTTCCATTTCTTATTTCTCTTGTCCCTTTGTTCCTTTCCCCCTCCCTTGTTCACTTTCCCATTTGGACATTTTCTTCCCTTTCCCAATATATTACATTTTAGTTTTTATTTACACTTTCAGTTTCTCATACCAGAGAAACAAGGCGGTATTTAAACATGTGTGTCCGATTTATTTCACTTAAGAGTATGGTCTCAAGATGCATCCATTTACCTAGGAATATCTCAAGCTTATCATTCTTTATGGCAGAGTAGTACTCCATTGTATAAAAGAGCTACATTTTCTTTATCCGTTCTTCTGTTGATGGGGATTTGGGCTGCTTCCAAGATTTAGCTATTATTAACTGTGCTGCTATAAACATGGATGTGCATGTATCACTGTGGTATGATGCTTTTAATTCTTTTGGGAAGATACCAAGAAGTGGAGTAGCTTGGTCAAATGGAATCTCTAGTCCTAGTTCCCTGAGGAATCTCCACACTGATTTCCATAGCAATTGCCAATTTAGGGCTATACTTTAAACAACTGAGGTAGAATTTACGTAGTTAAATGTGTGAATCTTCAGTGTAATAGTCTGTGAATTTTGATAAGGATGATATTTATGTATGTAACTACCAGTCCAATGGAGATTAGAAAATTTTCATCATTCCAGAAAGTTCCCTTGGTTAGAGGTTGTAATTTGAAGCACATAGCTTATATTTGATTACAAAAGTCATTTCAGTCAGAAATATGGCTATTCATGCCAATATGTTAAAAAGATTGGCCCCAATGTCATGGTGCATATTTGGAATCCTAGCTACTTTGGAGGCTGAGGCAGGAGGGTTGGAAGTTTGAGGCTGTCTCTCAAAATAGAAACTAAAAAGGGCTTGTGACATAGTTCAGTAGTAAAGTACCCTGGGTTCAGTCCTCAGTACCAAAAACAAGTCAAGACAAAACACAACACAACAAACACACAAATCCCAGAAGACTACATTAATACACCTAAACCAAACAAGTGATTTTCTTTAACATTCACTGGTGGTTAAATACCGTCCGTTGCCCATGGGCTTATCAGTAGTGCCAAAATCGCTTGGGAAATTAAACTTTACTCACGAGGTAGCAAAGCTTGCTGATTAATTTAACAAAGAGCTAATTATAAATACCTTCTTATAATTAGTTCAAGGCAGGAGGCTTTGTTTCATTTACATCAAACATGTCCATCATTAGGTATCTTCGGGGCCCAGAAGGCAATCTTGGTTTTCCTGTTGCGAGACTCTGGTGCCACCTGAGGAGACACAGACTAAAGCAGGAACCGTCCAGATTGTATTTGCCTTCATTCGTTCACCAGATTAAGCGTTTACCACGTGCCAGGAACTGCTGAGTACCGGGGCAACAGCAGTGATCAAAACAAGACAGAATGCTTCTCCTCACGAAGAGAAGTGACAAAAACAAAAAAGGGCAAACAACACCAAAACCCAAAAACCAAAACCTCACCCCTCCCCATTCAAACGAATCCACCATATAATGTGGGGTGATGCAAAGCAGGAAGAAAACTGAAGCCAGGTGAAGGACAAAGGGTGGCAGGGATGGCTGCGGCGTGTCCAGGGAAGGCCCCTCGGAAAAGCACACATCTGGACGGGCTGAGCAGCCACGCGGGCTTCTGGGAACAGCGATGGCAAAGGCCCCGACAGGGGAATGTGCTTGAAGTTTCCCAAGAACACTTCAGTGTTGGGAAATGACTGAGGGTGAGACAGAGACAGCAGAGAAGAAAGCGGGTGAGATCATCAGCTCATACGGGACACTCAAAACCACAAGGAAGACTTTGGACCCGACTTTGTGAGGAAAATGTAGCCTTAGGGTCCTTTTTTTCAAAGCCCAAAGTGAATAAATGTTATTCTGGAACTGTCTTGTTAATTTTGAAGTGATAAAACTAAAAGTTTCTATCATTTACAGAAATGAGGTTTCAAAGACTACATTTATTTTTAGTTTTAGAAGAATTTCTTTTTATTCGTACATGTTTGCAGTGCTAACATTCATTACATTCTTTTTACTTCTTTTTATTCGTACATGTTTGCAGTGATTACATTCATTACATTCTTCTTACTTCTTCCTCCCCTCCCTCGTTCTCCTCTCTCCATCTCTCAGTCCCTTGCCCACTTGCAAAGCATCTATTTTCTATTATGTAGTTTTTATTTTGCTGTTTAATTTACTTATACTTTGGGTTTCTCATATAAGAGAGACCATGTGATATTTAAGCTTATGTGTCTGATTTATTTCACTTAACATTATGGTCCCAAGGTGCATCCATTTTCCTACAAAGGACTCAGATTTATCCTTTTAGAGGACACATTCCTGCATCAGCTTTTAAAAGAGACACTTTATTTTGGAATAATTAAATTCACAGGAAAGTTGTGGATAGTCCAGAAAGTTACTGGGTATACATTACCCAGTTTCTCCTACTGTTCACATCTCACATCATCATCGTTCATTTGTCAAAACTAGGAATTTGACGTGGGCATATTACTATTAATTAAACTTCAGGTGTTATTTGGATTTCAAGGTTTCCCATTACTTTCCTCCCTCCATCCCAGGACCCAGTCTGTGGACTCACACTGCATTTGCTGCATGTCTCCCCAGTCTTCTGTGGGCCGGGACAATCCTGCCTTGTTTTGCATGACCTCGACTCCCTGGGTGGCTACCGGGTAGGAATTCTGTGGACTGTTCTCAGTCTGGGTTCATCTTTTGTCTCTCTCATGATTACACCAGGGCGAGGAGTCTTTGGAAAGAATCCCACAGAAGGGAAGAGCCATGCTCATCACACGTCAAAGTACAGACATCATACTACATACCCATGTGACATCCCTGGTGACAGTCACCGTTTGACCGTCACTGTTTGATTTGGTTATGGTGTCTTAGTTACTCTTCTTGTTGCTGAGACAAAATACCTGACACCCAAAGTTAAAGGAAGAAAGGTTTATTTCAGTCACAGTATATGGAGGTTTCCGTCCATTGTTGGCTGGCTCCAAGGCAGGGTAGTGTGCAGAGGGCATCGCAGAGGAGAAACAGTTCATAGCAGGGCAGACAGAAGGCAGCAAGTGGCTGCAGCAGCAGCAGCCTGCTTTCTTTCTGTCCCTTTATATTCCATCCAGGTTATAAGCCTGTTGATTGGTGCCACCCACACCAGGGTAGGGCTTCCATTATCCACACCCAGAGCTATGCTGATTCTAATCAGTGGACTAATTTAGAACCCCACACCTCAATCCCACTATCACATGCCCTAGATCCGGCCAGTTCTGAAAAGCCCCACTTATGCGTGCACAAAGCTTTGGGGGGGACTTCTAGATACAAGCCAGAACAGTAAATTTGCCAGATTTCTCCATCACAGAGTTCCTTCTCTTCTTTCATCAGCTTTTGGAATCTAGCTAACCATGGGGGGAGATGAATGGGAATTAAGCTTTCTTGGAGTGTTTAAAGTAATGGAGTACCACAACCCTACCCATGCCATAGAAGAATCACTCTGTAGAGGGCTGACTGTTGGGGCAGGAACAGAAGCAGGGATTGAGCATTATCCGGTCAGAAATGGTGGCCTGGACGAGGCCGAGCGATGTGGGAATGAAGAGTGGTTGGAATTTGTGGCTACTAGGGGAAACAGCCTACAGATTTTACACTGTCTTTCTGTGATTTTATGTTCCCGTCATGTCCTGGCCTCTGGCAAGACAGCCATTACCTTCTTTTACTAATTCTGACATCATTTCCTGGAAGAATAATGCTCTTTGTCTAGTTATGGGAAGCTAAAAGATTGCTGACTGATTTATTTCCATTTTTTTGTTTTTTTAAAGTTTTATTTTAATGGTACATTTTAGATACACTTAGCGATACTATTCATCTTATTTCCATTTTCAAAGGATACCCAGCTGGTTCCTTGAGCCTAGCTGTGAATGTCTCAGATTTTAACAGAGAGAAGTACTGCCATAAAAACATGAAGATTACTCAGCCCAGGGGAGCTAATACCTTCAGAACTTCCTGTGTCCTAGTCCCCATTTAGGTACTTCATAGTCATTGTATGTGTTTCAGAGCCCATGAAAAAAGCAAGATGTTATAGATGTTATGATGTGATCTTTTTTTTTTGTACCAGGGATCGAACTCAGGGCCTGTGCTTGCCAGGCAAGCACTCTAACCACTGAGCTAAACCCCCAGCCCTGAGAAAAGCAAGAATATAGCTTTAACTTTCTTTCTATAAGTGGTCATAAAAATTTCCTCAAATCCTCCTTTCTTATGCTATAAAAACTTAGTCTAGTTATATTTACATCGACTTAGTTCCTTTGATGATCACATTAGTTTGTTTCATCTTTAAGCTCACACATGTTTGACTTTCTTTTCCTCCTCCCTCCCAGCACTGACCAAGATAGTTCCTGCTCTTAGGGAAGCTGCAGTCCGGGAGAGGCAAGTGCCAAGGGAAAGAGTAGTGCCAACCAGCGGAGACAAGCACCGCGCAAGGAGCTTGCTAGGAGTGATTTAGGAACCTCCCGCTCTGTCCAGAGTGTCTGCAAACACTTTCTGGAAAGGGCAGTTTTTCAGGTTCAGAGCTGTATCCTGGCTATGGAGGTCGGCAGTGGACAAGAGTATGATTGCCCAGCAGAAGCCTTCTTTTAAACTGGGTTTTCCTCCTAGTCTTCCCAAGTAGGGGGAGCTGAGCTCCAACTGAGGCAGGGCCGGGGAAGGCTGTCTATTCCTGGGTCTACCCTGTAAGACAAAGGAGTCCTTGTTGGGAGCCACAGGCTGCCTCGCTCCAACCGTCCTCTGCAGGCCTCCTCTGAGCACCTGCCCAACAAGCCCCAGTCTGCTGCGGCCACAGCTGCGACGACTTCTCATTGATTGCTTCTGAAAAGCCTGCCGTGGTGCCCCGTGCGCCCACTCACCTCCTGGCCCCTGGAGCTCTTTTCACGGCTTCTCCTCCCCTCTGGCCTGAACCAGGCAGCGTTTGTGAAGTAAACGCCACAGGGCAATCAAATGCCACAGAAGTGCAGCGGAAAGATGCAGAGAAAACGACACCGTTTCCTCCTCCCTGGCTTCAGAGGCCCTAGGAGGAGCCCAGGCAGGACACTTATTACAGACCGCTTATTCTCACTTGAACAGGCAGTGTTTAAAAGAGAAGAAAAGGAAAAGAAAAGAAATGTAGTTATTTTCAAAATTCAGCCTTTTCCCTCCATTCTCTCTCTGTGGAAGGCTTCTATTCAAAGCCTCATTTTCTCCCTCAGACATTTCAGCTTCTGAATTTATTTCACATCAGAAAGCATGACATATGTTTTTTTTTTCCTGATGTATTTTTTTTTAAGGTGACAGCGAATTCCCCCAATTCCCAGCAGGCCCTGCTGGTTCCTTCTGCAGGAGAACATAGAACACACTCTTGGTGGCTGTGGCTGGCAGGACAAAGCCCAGAGGGCCGGTGGCTGATGATCGTGGCGCCTGTCCTCGGGGGGTTAAATGTGCTGGTAGAACATCTTACCCCCATGTGCAGGCTTTTATGCTTCCGGGGGCAATGGAGTCTCTGGGGCCTGGGGACAAACAGAGTGTGACCCGACAATCTACAATGCTGGGCTGGGCTTCAAGGAAGGCCAGGGGCTGGTGCTGCCTCCAGGGACTGTCCTGGAGCAAGTCCCTTCCTGGTCTCCTGCTGTTTCTGCGCTTTAAGGAAACCGCAGAGAAAAAGTCAGATTTGAGAAAATGGGGATGGGGAGAGTTGAGAGGGGAAGTCGAATATCCGTGCTACACACCAGGTTCATTCTCTGATGTGCCACATCTACACACTGTGATTTCATCTATAAACTCAATGTGGCATTTGCCTTCTCCTTGGGCAGGTACACGTGGCTGGCAGGAGAAAGGAAATGAAGGATTTGTTGAGTGACCTTTGTCACCTGTTAGCTTATTGTATATTGTGTCTTATTAGCCCAATTCTTGAGGTAAACCGAGGCAGAGAAGTCACACAATTAACGAGTAGCTTCGAACTGACCAGGCCAAGATCCGAGTCCAGCTTCGCTTCTGTGAGTCTCCCCGGAGCCTGGGACAGGAGTCAGGACCTCGGAGTCTGAGCTCGGGCTTCCCTGCTAGTGTCCTTGGTGTCACTTTTCCCTCAGAGTTTCATGCTCGGGTAATCCTGTCCTGCTGGCTTCACAGGGTTCTTGTGACAACCATGACCACGAAGCGATGTGAGGAAGTTCTTGGTAAATGACAACACGGTGCGGCAATACGAGGGGGAATCATTACCCCCGCCGCAGAGAAAGACATAGTTGTTGAGGAATTACTGAAATATTAAGTTTGGGATCTACCGAACGGTGTTGCATCCTGCAACTGTGAAGCGAGCAAGGCCTGCTGTCACCAGGGCGCATTCTCCATGCTGGCTCGCGTCCCTCAGGGTTGAGCGACAGGCACTTGATGCCCACGAACAGCGTGTGTGAGGTAACCCACATACGAGCAAGGCCGCCAGCCCCGCATCGCCTCCCTCTACCTCCCACCAGCTCTGTGACCTTGGAAACATTCCTAAACCTCTCTGTGTCTCAGCTTTCTAGTCAGTGAGGTGGAGATAAGAACAATATCTACTCATAAGAGTATGGTGAAGATTAGGTCAGTTGATTCCCGCACAACTCTTAGCATCATGCTCGGCACACAGCAACGGTGACAAAAATGCTGACGATCACTGGGTGCTGCTGAGCAGCCTTGGGAGGATCCACAGGGGCCACGGCGGGGGCCACAGTGAGCCTCACGGCCGAGGAACGCGATGGAGAAGGCTCCAGATCAGCACTTTGGTCTACAGAGACTGTTCATCACCACTTACAAAGAAAGGCTTCGATGGCTGGTGTTTCCTGGCTGGAGCAATGTCTAGTGCCAGGCCTGGCGAGGGGGTAGGAGGACCCTGCCCTGTTTAGCTTTGTCTCCAGACTCATCTCATACAGTGTCATCCTGGGAGTCCACATGCACCATGAGATCCTGGAAAGGGGCATCTTTCTCCTCGCACACCGCAGCATCCTACCTTGGAATGCTCTGACTTGCTATCACAGCCCCGGCCCCTTGGGCAGCCTGTTTCTGTCAACGTTTCATTCAGGGCTCAGCTTAGACGTGTTTTCTTGGGGAGGTTTGTCTGCTGTCTTAGATGGTTTGGGAAAAAGTGTTAAGATGCAGTATAGACACTAAGAATTATTTAAATAAAAGTTGCTGCCCGGAAGGCAATAATGTTCTTCCTTATCCAGTTGTACATTTGTTTTACATAAAGGATATGCTATTGCTTATAGTAACTGAAAATAGCATATAGATCATGTTCTTTACTTATTCAAAGCAGTTTACTCAGTTTCTGAGTTATGTAAATTTCCTTTTTGATACTCCTTTTCCCAGCCTTTAGCTATCTATTCCCTGGTGCTAGCTCTTGATTAAATCAGGTTTTTAATTTTATTTTACTCTTTAATTTTGTGAGACAGGGTTTCACTATGTATTCCTGGTTGCCTTTGAACTCACTATGTAGCCCAGGTTGGCCTTGACCTCATGGTGATCCTCCTGCCTCAGCCTCCTGAGTGCAGGGATTACAGCTTTCAATTTTTTAGAAAAAGAAACAGTGAATGGAAAGTCTTACACCATTGAGAAATAGAAAATGTCAAATGGCTTCCACTCTTCCTTTTAAAACATGTACTGGAAATAGTGTTGTACAACACTCAGATGCTGCCCACCAGTGTCAGCCGTCATTTTGTAAATAAAACATTGGAAAAAGAAAAGATTATTTATTTTTCAGCCTTATAGTGTTATGTGTGAGAGAGGCAGGTAACAGTGATTTTTACCTTGCTTTTTAAATTGCTTCTATATTCTCTAATTTTTCTATAACTAATATGCAGTAATTGCGGTGGACCTAATGTGGTCAACTTGAGCCAGAACGCCCAGCCGGACTGAGTTGGTGTGATGCCGGGTGTACGAGATCCACCTGAGGGCTGTTGCTGATGCAACATAAGGCAGAGTGGGAGCTGAAGCTAATTGGCGGGCTGTTTCCCAGGAGAAGCTCTGCTGTGGCTTGTTCTCCTGAAAAGAACTTGGCTGTCCTCGTCGAGGAAGGAGCTCGGGGCCTTGCTGTTGTCGACGATGGCTGCTGTTGCTTCGGGGGAGCTCTGGTTGTCATCTCTGCTGCAAGCAGCGTATCCTAGTTCCAGGGAAGAGCTTTCCAGCCATCATGTGCAGACACAGACCTACATGGGAGAGTGCTGTGGGCTCCCAGCCCTCAATTGGATCTTTTGGGTCTTCAGTGCCTAGATGGACATTTGGCACCTTCTGCATTTGGCTTCTGGGTAAATATTGTAATCTATAAATGTCCTCTATTAAATCTGCTCTCTTACAACCATTGGTTCTAGCTAATCTAAGACAGTAATAAAACTGTTAAAAGTTTTAAAAGAAAAATGAGAACTTCAACGTCCTTCACTTCTTTCTCTTTCCCCTCCCTTGTTCTTTCCTTCCTTCCTCCTTCCTTCTTTTTCTTAATTCCCTCCTCTCTCCTCTATTCATCCTCTTTCCTCTCTCCCTTCCATCCTCCCTCCCTCTTTTCTTCTGTCCCTCCTTCTTCCTTCCCCCCTCCCTCCCTTCTTCCCTTCTCTCTCCCCTCAGATCTGCCCTTTGATCATTGTCTTAGTCCCTCTAGTCCAGTTATGCCTCCTGCAGGGATGATTTTCCACCCCTTTTTCCATTCCTTCTTCATCATAATTCTTCTCAATGTCCCGCTCAGTTACCCCTGAACTTTTCTCACTAATGGAGACAGGAAAATCATACAATATTGTAATTTATCAAATCTAGGAATTTCGTTTTAGTTAGTCCTTAGGAATTTTCCTAAACCAAAATTTTCACCTAAGTCTTTATATGAGTCAAACTAGAATTCTAGTAATTAAAAAA
Organism: Hystrix cristata; assembly: GCA_004026905.1. Classification (NCBI taxonomy): domain Eukaryota; kingdom Metazoa; phylum Chordata; class Mammalia; order Rodentia; family Hystricidae; genus Hystrix; species Hystrix cristata. The sequence continues at coordinate 54,257 of PVJO010005972.1, forward strand.
AACAATTCTATCTCCGTTGCAAGCAATACAGAAGAGAATTAACCATTTGAAAGTGTGCTTTAGAGTCTTTTGCTCCCATTTCCTGTTACAGACCTAAAGAACTCCAACAGCATGCATTTAGTGGTGTTTACCTCCCCTGGGAAGAGCTGGGTGTAGCAAATGGTGAGTCTTAGCCACTTTTGTCTAGTACCTTTCACCGAGCTCTATCTGTGACATTCTCAGAAGGACACATCTATATTTTAGCAAGTGAAACAGATATTACTTATGAGGTCCTTGCAAGGAATCTCTGTGCAAGAATCGTGGCAATTGCTTTTCCACTTGTACAACTGAAAACCAGAAGAGCCCGCCCACTGAGCCTCCCTGAGCAAAGTCCTCGACGCTGCCAGCCATTCTGTCTGGAGAAAGGGCGGAACGGTCTCCCACTCCCGAGTAATCGTCCCTGTGAATAAAAGCCCCTCGCGTCTGTCCCATGAACAGTTTGGCATCCAGACCTGTTTGAACGCTTGGCAATAAAAGTAGAAATCTGTATTGCAGGTGCAACGTATCAGCGCGTTATTGATTAGACTGGCATTTCTTCGGTTACTGTGAATAGCTTTTCATATATTTATCTTTGGTTATATATCTCATTTGAATATTTTCTACTCATGCCCTTTGCATTCTTTTCTGTTGTTAATCATCTGTATTGATTTGTATGAACTACTCATATGTTAAGACTCTGTTCTTCAGTTTCATCTATTATTTCAAACAGTTCCTCCTTTCCTCAGTTTACATGTTACGGAAGCTGAGGCTTAGAAAGCGGTTAGTCCCACTTCCTTGCTAAGGCGGGAAGACACGGGAGCGGCCTCCGCCAGCTTGGTCCTTCGGGCTGCGAAGGCAGAGCTGGGGCCACCGCGGGCTGCAGGCTCCCGCCGGGAGGGACGCGGCGAGGCCCTCGCGCGGGGTCGCTCTTCCCCCTGCGCGCCCGAGCGGAGCTAGCTGAGGCCCTTCCGCCGCCCTCCCGGCCGCTGCAGCTGGTCGCCCGGAGCTGGTGGCTTTTCCCTCCTCCCTTCCCGCCTCACGTGGAAGACTGTTTGGCTTGTGAGTGTTGACAAACCCCTAACCATCCTCTGACTTGGCCGCTGGGCGAGAGCCGGTGGGAGCGTCCCTCCTTTCTCCGCCTTCTCTCCTGGTTTGGAAGCTTCTGCCTTTTGCTTGTAGCCCCGCAGTTTTCAGCCTGGCTTTGCGGGTCAAGGTTTTGGTTTGGGACGTTGGCCTCCCTGTCCGCTGGTCTGGCGGCTCCTGCTGAGACCTACCCAGGGCGACCGTGGAGGCCAGAGAAGGGCAGGGCGGGGGGAGGCTGGGGTGCTGCGCAGACTGACGTGTTTCCTCAATTATCGGTAGGTAGGGCAGGTGCCACCGACAAATGGCAGTGGTGAAAATGGGCTTATGTGAGCGCTAGTCCCGGCTTCCTAGCTGGGACGCCTTGCGGGAGTCACATATCCCTTCCCAGAGGGTAACACTGGCTTGAGATGTCACCTCTTGCCATCTATCAAGTGCTGACTAAGAGTGTCCTAGGCTTCGCCCTACCCTGTTACTGCAGCACACACAGGAGGAAGGTCCTGTGACTGTGTTCATTTTGCAAGTGAATGGAGAGATGGTAATTTAGAGAGATGAAATAATTTACTACCGTGGTTGACAAGTGCCCTCCAAGGCCCGTATTCTAAAAGCTGGGTCTCCAGCCCGTGGCACTCCCGGGATGTGCCAAAACCCTCAGGAGGTGGGAGCCTGTGGAAGGAAGCTGGGCGCTGGTGGCCTGCCGTAGAAGGGGACATTGGGGCCCCGACTCCTCCCTCTCTCTCTCTGCTTCCTGGCCTCCACAGGGTGAACAGGCTTCCACCTCATGCCTCTGCCACAATGTACCGTGTCGCCACAGGCCCAAAGCAACAGGCCAGGTGACTGGACTAAAACCTCTGAAACTGTGAGCCCAAATGAGCTGTTCTCCTGTACGTTGATTATCTCGGGTATTTTGTCACAGTGACTGAAAGCTAACATAGTGCAAGTAAGTGAGTAGCCGAGCGGGGTGGGGTTGAACCCAAGTGGTCTGAGTGTCTGTGTTCTTGACCACAGTGCTGGTCGCCTGCACGCCCAGTCCTGCTGAGGTCCACGGCCTGACATGGTTCCAAAGCAGCTCTAGCACTGGGGAGGACATGTCCAGGCCCTTGGACATTACTGTGGCCACAGCTTCCACAGGACTGTGTGTTTATGCTCCTCATTTTCCTCCCCTGAGCTGAGGCCCCTACATCTATTAGACGGATCTTTTTTTTTTTTTTTTTGGTGCTGGGGATCAAACTCAGGGCCTTGTGCTTGCTGGGCGAGCACTCTAACCACTGAGCAAATCTCCAGCCCCTCCCCTACATCTATTAGCTTGAAAGCATCCAGGTGGCATGAGCAGATTTCTGCCAGAAACAGGCTTACGGCAGCTTTGGTATGGCTGTGTCTACATTCAGGAGTTGAAAACTCGGAAACAAAACCCAGCAAGAGTTTCCCTTCACAGGGATCCCTCTCTGAAACATTATGTTTAATTATTCATGTTGGCTGAGGTTGTTTGCTTAAGATAATTTCTCTTGTAGACATAAGAAAAATGAATTGCTCTGGCTCCTTCTCCGATGTCCTGGCATGCCAATGCCTGAGGAAACTTAACCCACAGAATGAGTAATACTCTGCAGCTAAGGGCGGGCATTTCAATGGCTCAAGGTGGTGGAACTCTTGTTGCAATAGGAGAGTCAGCCCCCCGTGAGTGATTGAATAAACAAATCAGCTTCTCGTCCTCTCCTGGCAAAACCCTTCTTTCTTTCACGTTTTAATTTGCCTTCCTTCGACAGGTACAATACCATAGTCACTGCCCTTGGATTTATGTGTAATATCAGCAGGGCTCGATGGTCTTTGGGTCTGTATGGCATCCTTCTGAGAGTGTGGCATTTTAATAATTACTATCACAATGTATTGTGTGTGTGTGTGTGTGTGTGTGTGAGAGAGAGAGAGAGAGAGAGAGAGAGAGGAGAGAGAGTGGGGGAGAGCACACCTGGGTTAGGAAGATGTTTCTCCATTGAGAGGAGCTCTGAAAGTAGAGAACTAGTGAGGGCTGAGAGAAGACACCAGAGACCCTTATTTTTGCAGATCCATGTACTTCATGTCCTAGAGACAGAGTACAACCTTCCAAGGAAAAACAACTAAACTCTTAGCGTAAATACTACATGGCACACAGTAGGTGTACACAGAACACGCCAATTGTTTCCCTCCAGTATTGGAATCATAGTCACTATAGCACTTCCACGGCTGAAACAACTTAACTGGTGCTGTCACACGAAAGTCAGATTTCTGTGTCTGTATCGTTGTTTATTCTTCAGTTTATTTTATCCCAACCGCATCACAATAAACCCTTCAGTAGCATTTATCTAAATATGGTTGAGGCTCACATGGCTTCCGAGTTCCTCTCATCTGTCTGTGCCTGTGTATAACTTAATCTTCTCCCTTTTTGTTTTCTTTCTGCCTAAGTGGAGAACAAGAATGCCGAGGTTTCTCCAGGACACACCTGCGCACTGTTGCAGAGCAGCTGATCTGAGGGAAGGCTGGTTTTGCCACACAGGTGGCGACAGGGAGGCCTCGGCAGGCTCCCAACCGACCAAATAAAGGTGGAGGAGAAAACAAAGCTGGTGGAGGTGGGAGTTGGGAGCTGGGAGCTGGCAGGGGAGACAGACATCTTTGACAGGCCTCACAGCGAAGTTGCTTAATTGCTCGGAATCCTCAAATGTAACTAGAAAACCAACTATCACAGGGACATTTTAGCATGTGTGCACACACGCAGTGTATACACACACACACACACACACACACACACACACACACACACTCTTTTCTCTCTGAAGGGTACGTACCCCTCCTCGTGTGTTCTTTCCCAGGTCGTCTTTCTTTCTTGACATCGCAACAGAAAAATTAAAGGTTGAGAGATTCTGCTGGAGCAGAATCAGAAGTAGATCGCCCATAGATGTAAGTTAATTTTTCACGGGGGTTAATCTCTTCTGTTTTTTCTAATCTGTCTCAATTTTTGCCCTGCGCACCCTAAAGGAGAACAACACAGACTATGATTATGACCGGCAGCCTAGACGTTATGGCAGCAGACAAAATGAGGGGCTTAAATTGTGGGGTTTTGGGACACAAACTGAACTCTGTCAGTTACTTTAAAATTTTGTTGTATGTGCAATTACAGTTGAACTCAACCGGCTTGGTTAGAATGAATTCAATATGAGTTTATTTCTGCGTCCCGTCTAGGACACAGACAGGCGCCATCCATTGCTTTTCTTTTCTTTTTTGGAAAAAAAGAATAGAAACTAGGAGGGTAGTCACACTCTTAAAGCCATTTACCAAAAAATTCTGGACTTAGCTTCTTCAGCGATCAAATGCAAATAATTCCTTAATATTCTGGTAGAGGGGAGAAGTCAAGCAAAGCAAGGAGGGATTTCAATCTATAAAATAACAAGTGAAGAAGTTTAACCATCAGAAGTTAAATTTAATACAGTATTAATAATCACCTTATAGTATTCCATTTTGCTAACGATCTGAGAGAGGCACCTGAAAGAAAAATGACACTATGAGATGTGATAAAAATACGGTATTTACATTAAAAATGACAGCAAGAGACACATTGCTATTGCTCCTCTCCGTCCAGAAGCTGTTCTGGAAGCGTCTTTAGCTGCATGGTCATGGCTCCTTGTGGCCGTCCCACCCCCTCAACGTCCTCAAGCGATTCAAAGCATTTATGGCAATTTCTTCCAAAAGCGATCATTACGGTGTGTCCTCGTGCACCTTATTCACTAGATCTGGCACTGCGTGACTTTTGGCTCTTCCCCCAAGTCACAATGACCGTGAAGATAAGTGTTTAAAACTGGTTCAGGACGTCAAGGCAGCCAGGACAGTGCAGCTAGACGTTCCTGAAAGAGGGATCCAGAGCTGCCTCAGAAAGTGGCAAGAATGACGGGACGAGTGTGCTTGAAGCTAGAGGGATCGTTTTGAGGGGGATTCGTGGTAATGTGTCTTTTACTCTAATAATTAAAAAAACAAACATTTACTGGATGTTTTGATCATTCTTCCTATACTTGACTATCAGATTGTCAAAGATTAAAAATATTAATTATAGATCGTGTTTGTGAGAATATAGGTGTTAGATTAATTTTTCTGCAAGATATGTAGTGTATTTTAAATATCACAATGTCCTTATCTGTTGATGAAGTGATCCGTTTTCTAGAAATTTATTCTCAAGAGAAAAATCAAAAAGATATTCAAAGATATGTTTCTAAGTTTGTCATCTAAGCTGTATTAGTAAGAGTGGAAATGGAGAATGACATACCTTTCCATTAATAGGAAGTTATTTAAGTAAATTATGATAGCCCTCAAATATAGTAATACTCAGAGACTACTCAAAAGCAGTATGTAGCTTTATGAGTATGAAAAGATATCCATAATATATTTTTAAATGAAAAGAAAATTTTAGAAATATGTTAGTAGTTAGGAATATGTTAGTATTCCACTGAGGTGGTATAGTTATATGCATAAATATATATTTATATATAATGGCTTCTGGAAGAAGAGGTTGTTATATATAGAAGAAGACATTCACTTTGCACTTGATAAGCTATGGATTTGCTTAAACATCTTTAAAACATAGTGAATGGTATCATGTTTTATAATCAGTCAAAACAACGATAATACAGAAGAAAGAAGAATCCCAGTGAAATTTATAATTCCACTGCTTCTCCTAATTTCTCTCATTTGTAATGTGACCGTTGAACTGGATACACTCAGGCTGGATGGGCCAAGCAGGTCTGTGGGCCCAGGCTATTAACAGCAGACCAAAGAAACAGTAACAGATAAACAAGTCTGAGATAAACAGTGTGAAGATACGATACAAATTGGTGGGGCCTGCCATACTAACACACTAATCTGCTTAATGAAAGAATAGATGACAGGTTCTCGGTGAGCTTTGTGAATTGAATATCATGTGAAAATAAGGTCACTGAGTGTCAGCGTAAGCGATAGGGGCACCCTCCAGGGGCGATAGGTGCTGTATTCAATGCTGTGGGAAGTACGATTCTCTCCCACCTCTTTTCTTTCCAGGAGACCCAGTGGTGGGCATTAGAGACTTTCAGTCTACTTTGCCTTTATTTTGGATGGAGACCTAGATGCTATCGTGTAAAAATATCCCTGCTAATGCATATTAAGATGTGACATGCTTCCTTTTTTTTATTTCATGTGCCTTTGTATCATTAGCCCAAGGGGAGGAAAAAAAAAAAGAACCCATATCCTGGTGTGTAACTAAAAACCTCCCGGTGGGATTTGTTTAGTGTGAGAGAGTGATTAGTAATTTTTAGTGATTAGTAATTTTCTCCCTCAGGTGGTTTTTCTGCATTCCTGTAGAGATCGTGTACACAACAGGGTTGCCAAGAGAGAAGAAAAGACTCAGGCAGAAAATACCACGCTTCGCTTTAGAGAACAGTGTGTGTGCATGCGCGAGTGTGTGTGTGTGTGTGTGTTTTAAACAACTATTTTAGTGACTGAAAAAGTGCTTTGATTTGGAACCGGTCTCTGGCCTTGCAGAAAGTCCTATTATGTAATCATTTTATCCCGGGGACCGGTAGCTGCGGTCCCATCCGGTGGCAGCCCCGTCTCCCCCGACCATGCCCTTTTCATTCCTCCACTGGTTTTGGGAAGGCAAGCCAGTTCTAGAATTCTTAGCTGAAGGAGGCCTCAGGGTTTTATTTGCACTTTCAAGGGCCTACTGTGGAAATCGTAAGATTGAGGCAGGAAGAGTTTAGTTTGTTCAGTTAAAGAAAGAAAGAAAAAAGACAGTAGTTACCTACAGTGAGGCGACCAGAAAGGAGGGCCGCCGCTGGTGGTGGACTGCTCTGCTTCCCAGTGAGGGTGGGACGCGCGGGGACGAAACACACCCAGCTTGGCTCTAGCAAGAGTGTACTGTTGTTTTTTGTCTTGCCACTCCCTGGAGACTGAAGCTATTTGGTACAAAAATTAAGCAACCTGTGTGGCCTTGGGATCCTCCAACTTGAAGATTTCATAGTGGGTTTTTTTTTTTTTTTTTTTGGTCAGTCTGTTGGCCCAGATTCTGGTCCTTGTGACCTCATTAGCAACTGTTAGCTCTTCCGAATGGTGCTCTTGGATGCACAAAGGAGGCCCTGTGTTTGGCTTTCTCTTTGGTTTCCAGGGTTGAAGCTGGCACTTAGAACAGTTAATGAGATAAGGTTTCCTGTTGAGAGGTAATGTTCTTACACTCACAAAATGGAATCATTTGCTGACTGACACTCTGCGGTTGGTGGCCTGGAGCCCTGCCTTCCTCTGCCATCGTTGTCCCCACGCTCATCTCTTGGGTATCCACTGCACTGTGCAGTTATAGCAATTTCTACACACCCGTCGCATTTGGTTTCTAAGGGCAGCTCTGTGGGGTCCTGAAGAGTGTGGATTGTCTTGCCACTTTAGATGTGGAGTCTGTGAGACCACTCATCAGCCTCAGAGCAAAAAAGAGAATCTAGATTTTCTAGTTTCTCTTTCAGAAGCACCCCAAGAAGGGTTTTAGGAGGTGCACACCAGGCACTTTCCTTCTGCACCGAGTCCTTGCTTACCCAGAACTGTTACCTAGCGCACAAACTGAGACCCCCTTGGAATACGGAGGTGCCCCTGAATGTGCGACTTAGTCATCCTGCAAGTTCAGTGTACTGAGCTAGGAAAAGCCTATCCTCCCTCCTTGTAAATTACCCGTGTGACGATGCAGGGAGGTGTTGTGACAGGCCCCAAGTGTCACCTTGTGAGGTCTGCCTCAGAGACCGCCTTAGGTTACTTCTTAGGCACTGTGGGTGACCCATCCCTCCAGCTGTGAATGCCATTTCCATGGATACACACAGAATTGCCCCTCTCTCTCTTAAGTTCCGCAAATTTCAGTGTGAATGGCAATTCCAAATCGGCTGTCCTAATCCACTCAGGGCGGCAGAAAGCATTTAAAATGTTCAACATGTTAAATGAACCAAACATACAGGTAAGACCGAATCATGGCCGGAGAAGAGGCAAAGGCTGGAGATTTTCCATCGTGCTGGCTGGAGACCGGGATGGGCTAAGGAGCAGTCTAGATTTTACCGGCATTCCTTCCACTTCTGGCCAAGACTCCTCATGCTAGTGGCACGCTGTAAAGTGCTGTGCATTGTGGAGAGAGCAGAGGAAGCTGGGGGTGGTTTTGGAGCAAAACAAAGCTTGGAACCCGGAAGACTTTGGAAGTTCCAGAAAACAAGGCAGAATGTTTCTCGCTAGATTGTGAGCAACTCTAAGGAAGCACATTTATTTATTTTTGCCTTTCTCAAACTTATCGTTATGTCTGGCACATAGTAGATGCTCAGTAAATATTTAATGACAGAATAATGATAGCTGATGTGAGTGTTTGCTAACCTCACTTTCCCTTTCGTCTATGGGCCAGGTTTCGCAGGCTGGCCCTTCCTGGTGGCTGCCACTAGAATAACTGCTCCTGATCCGGCTCCTCTTCATGGATTTCATGGTTTTTGCCCATCTTTGGGGGCTTACTTGGGCCTTCGGCCCCAATCTTCCAAGTCTGCTACTTGTGCTGTAGTTCTGAGGGAGTTCATGTCAAACAGGTAGCGTGTTTTAAAAGTTTCAAGCTTTCCATGTAGTTATAATAAAACTACAACTTGTCCTGGAAAAAATATAGTTCCTTTCAGAAGATGGTTTGCGAAACTTGCTTTTGTAAATACAGTGTACATATTCCAGGCTATGCCAATTAGCAGAATAAAGTGGTTTATCTATGTGGGTTATTAAAACAACTCCAGTGGGCTTAGATGTTTAACTGTGACCTAAAAGATTTTTTGAGACTCACCAATAGTTGACTGGTTTTACATATCTCCACACACTATAAAAGCAGAAGGAGGGGATTGGGGATTTAGCTCAGTGGCAGAGCGCTTACCTGGCAACTGCAAGGCCCTGAGTTCAGTCCCCAGCACCAAAAAAAAAAAAAAAAGCAGAAGCACTATGTTGATTTCTCTGGTTAGCTAAAGTTTTTGTATGAGTATGGAAAATGTTAAGGTGACAATGATTGAAAGACATTTCATGTTTAATTTGTTCTGGTTCATTCACCAGACCCTTATAAGGAGTCAGGGATAAAAATCCTGCCTCCTTCCACTCCTACCCTAGTGGTACACACAGTTACAGCTGTGTTAATAATGGAAAATCAAATATTCTGTTTTTGCATATTGAATTTTGTTGAGGAAGTTTGAAATGGTCAACTGGGTATTTTAGCTAAATTGGACAGATACCAGAAGGGTCTTTTTGAAATATAAAATAGTTTTAGGTTGACGTGCAGTCCTTGTAAAATATAAGACTATTCAGACATAAGAATGTGACTTAAGCATCATATTTACACTTGCATGCAAGATGTCGAAATTTGCGCTGTGACTTATAAGCCAGTCTGTGGTACTTTGAGATAAACTTCTCTATAGCTTTCAGACCATGATGCATGGTCTTCTCACTAAGTTTTTTCTTTTTTCCCTTCCCCTGCTTTGTTTTTCTGTTCCTATTCTTCTTTGCCTTGAGTGACAGATAAGTTTGTAACACTGGATTTTATAAAAAGAACCATTAAAGGTTAAAGTTAGAATGATCAGACCTTTCTTTGTGGTAGGTTTCTGTCTTTCTTTTTTGGGGGGGTGCTGGGGATCGAACTCAGGGCCTTGAGCTTGCTAGGCGAGTGCCCTATCACTGAGCTAAATCCCCAGCCCCAGTAGGTTTCATTTTTAACCCACAAGCAAAAACCTTGGACTTAAGATGGTCACCACAACGTGTCTTCCATGGCTACAGTGTGAGTGTGTACTCTAAGTCTTCTGTGTTGGAAACACAAGCCTCAAAGTAAGAGTGCTCCGAGGTGAGGCCTTCAGGGAGGTGCTGAGTCAAGAGGGATGGATTAGTGTGCCTCTGAAAAGGGCTTTTGAGGTGGGCTTACTGTCTCCTACTCTTCTGTCTTCTGCCACGTGAGGACACAGCATGAAGGCACACACCAGATACCAGTGCTCTTATCTTGGGCTTTCCGGCCCCCAAGACTGTGAGGAAATAAATCTCTCTTCTTTATAAAGTATCCGGACTCAGGTTTTCTGTTATGGTGCCACAAAACAGACTGAGACAACCAAAGAAATAAAAATGAATAGCAAATAAGAAGCAACTCTAAGTCCTCAGAGACCAAATAGAAGTGTCTCTTTGAGGTGACTCTGGGTATTCAGGAGTCCTCATGATTTCATCCGATGCTATGGCAGATTAGCAGGAGAAGACCAACTCTCTGTGCCTCGTGCACTTGGGGTTACAGGAAGAATGTGACTCAGCCTTGCGAGCTGCTTGGGCATGGCTCTGGGAATCTCAAGTTATTCCTGCTCTAGAGACTGTGGAGGATGTTATATCAACTGTGTGGAGCGTTTAAGGTCCTTCTCAAGGTTAAGGTCCATTCTCATCTTCTCTCAGGTGTCACAGCTCTTTCCAGTGTCCTGAGACCTTGTCCTTTCCCACGTTTTCTGAGGACATCCAATGCTTTTTTCCTCTTGTTTCAGGTCATCACTACTAGTCATTCCCCTTTCCTACTCACTGTTGGTCACCACCACCTTCTCATCCCCGTGAAGGATCTCATCACCATGGAGATGGCCTTGGCTTCTCCTGGCTACCTTTTTTCTTTTTTGCAGGGGCTTCTCATCTTAGGAAAACTGACATTTACATAGTAGGCTGTTCTGGTCACCCATTAGCCTTTGAGAAAATAAATCGACATTCATGGTGTAAGTCACATTTCAGTGGCCGATTTTATGCTTTTCTGTGTAACGCGAGTCTTCAGTCCTGTGCTCAAGCACAGCCTGCCTCAGTTCCTTCTGGTATTACTCAGCTGCTACTCAGGTACTTCTTGGGGATTTCCAGGAGCTCGCAACCAGTTCTCCACAACTGTCCTGCTCTTGAGCCCCATTTTGGCTGGCATACTGCCAGAGCCAAGCTGGTGAGGACTTCTAAGAGCCGTTCCACATTCTCTGCCAGCCTGTGTGAGAATGTTTACTCTTTCCTGTTGTATTCTGTGGCCACAAGCCTGGGGGAATCCAACAGAGTATCATGTTTATCTCTCCTCATGAGAGCGACTCTTTCGTCTTCTAACTGAAACCCTGCTTCCCACAATACTCATGGCTGGCAGCTGGGCTGGGTGGAGGGCAAAGACCCTGCTCTTCATCTCTGCATATCTTGCTGTAGGTGTCTCCACTGTAACTCTTCCTTCCAGACTGTTGCTTCTATTTGTGTGTTGTGTCTCAAGGCATTCCTCCTCCCTTTAAGGAGATGACCCAGAATCTAACTGGACATTTCCTCTCACATTTCACTGGTTACACAGTCACTCGACTACAACTAGCTGCAAGGGAAGCTGAAAAAATGTGGTTTTTAGAAATTCCAGACATTTATGTGCCTATCCATAGATCAATATCCTGTCTTAAGAAAGGAGAAGGAATACATTTTGGGGCAGACAACCAGCAGTCTTTGGCACAGGTTTTAAATCCATTTTTCCATATATTTTCCTATGACCATCTCTCCCCTGTATACATCTTGTGCATAAGACACACCATTTGTTCAGTCTGACTATGATATGGATTTTCCCAGTTCTGCTCCTTCCTCATCATACTCCTTTGCTTGAAATGCCTCTGGCCTCCTGTTCTTGCTCTGAATTTGCATCTTTCTGGGCTCAGATTAGGGCTTTTATATAAGGTATGGTGATTACATTTCCCCCGCTAGATTCCATGGTTTTTTTTTTTTTTTTTTTTTTTTTTTTTTTTTTTTTTTTTTGTGGTGCCGGGGATTGAACTCAGGCCCTTGTGCTCGCAAGGCAAGCACTCTAATCACTGAGCTAAATCCCCAGCCCTCCCCTGCTAGATTCCAGTGTTCCCGTTTAGACCTTTCATGGCAGATTTTAGCCTTTTAATTTATACACGGTGCCTTTCTTGCGAGCCTGGCTGTGCAGGGGCTGGGAGGTTTTCTGAAATAGAGAAGCTAGCCAAGGCCTTCCTGGTAGGCAGTGCCCAGTAGTTACTTTTGTTGCTGCTAAGAACCTGGGCTAAGTTTTGAGGAGGAATTTTCAGGGTTTGTAGCAGTTACTGCCACATAGAGTTGAGTCAGGTCTTTGGAACTGCTCTGTCTCTGTGCCTCTCCTCCCCAGAGTGAAAAGAATGCTGGGAACATTAGTTCTACCAATCACACTTTCATCCTCAACATATAAGATGGTATTTTTATGTAGTCTTGCTAACATAGTTATTAAATTTCTGGAATTTTTCCAATCTTATAGTTTGGGTAAAAAAAATTTCTGAAATTGGACATCTCTTTTTTCTATCTATTAAGAACCATATGAACTTTATTTTCCATGAATGCTTGTTCGTGTCTTTGTGAAATATTTTACTTGGACCAGTGTGCTTTCTTTTAGGTGTTTTTACACAGGTGGGAGTTCAGCACTTTGTATTTTAAGTTGCAAATATTTTTGCCTAGTTGTCATGTGTTTTGCACTTGGCTTATTTGTTTCTCCGGGAAAAGGTTTTTGATTCTTACAGAGTAGATTTTATAAATCTTCTTTTTCACGGCTTCTGAATTTTGTGTCAGAAAGGCTTTCACTACTCAAGGTCATAAAAGAATTCTCTCAAAAATTTCTTTGTCTTATATTTACATACTGAATCTATTTGAAATGTCAGACTCTTTAAAAACATTTCAGGCAAATATGTCCTTGGGGTAGGGTTGCCAGATACAGCAAATAAAAACACAGATGTTTATTTCAGATAAATACCAATATGTTTTTATAACTACAAATACATCTCAGGCAATATGGAGCATAGTTGTACTAAATAATTATTCATTGCTTCTCTAAAGTTCAAATTTTACTGAGCATCCTGTGCCTTATTTGATGACCCAGGATCGGGAGCAACTGGCCCTTCTGCTTGGACACTTTGGTCTGGTTTGAGTCTCTGTGTAGCCCGTATCAGGGACCTCCCATTCTTGCTCATTTGCCATATAAAAATTTGATGGTGTTCCACAATGTCTACATATAGCTCTCACGTGGGTTCTTAGATTTGTACATCCCAAAGATAGTAGAGAAATTGAAATAAATTCATTTATTTACAAATGAATGGTGACTAGCTCCCTTTGACACTGTCCAGTGTGTGCTACAAGCAGTGGCTGTGGGCAGTGGTCCTCATCTGTTCTGTTCTAATGAAACAGTTGAGTTCTTAAGAATATTTGGCTATCAAAATAATTATCTCGATTATCATTCCCAAGGGTTAGAAGCTCGAGTTCGAGGCTTACAGAGCAAAACTATTTTTTTCCCTACAGGGTTTTAAATAATAACATTTAAAAATTGTCAGTGTATTCTGTTTGTTTGAATTGGACAAAAACATATCTAATGTCTTTTTTCTGCTTTTTGAAAAACACGCACTTGAGTCGTATCTCCATTCACACTCCCATTATGATGAACAAATCTCAGTGTTGCGATAACATGCTTATTTCCCCCACAGAATTGCAGCACAAACCCCAACCATCATGAGAAACCAAGACTCTGATGTCGCAGAAACTGCAAGCTGCTGTTTATGTTATAGCTGAAGGGAGATGGTGCACTTGACTTACTTCAGTCTTACTGACTTGATTGCATCTTATTAATGCACTCATTTAGTCATTCAACAAATATTTATTGAATGTCTATGGAGTGCTAGGCACTGAATGGGGTTTGAGGTTCAATAAAACACCCAAGGACCCATCCTTGGGGGTCTTCCCAGTGGCCAGGGTCAGCACCAATTGGCTGGTTGAAAGTCCAGGGCCCAGTTTTCAGGAATCTTGAGAGTTTCACAGTTAGCCACAGTGAAGTTGTGTGCACACGGAAATTGGCCCACACTACCAATTAAGGCTTTCCTGGTCATTTCTTTTCTCTTCCCTTGCTTGTTACCTACATGGAGAGCTGGTGGTTGGACACCACTGGGTCACAGCAATATCTGCTCCTGGACTGAGCCATTCTTCCTGTCTCTCTACCCCCATGCCAGCACCCCACAGTAGCAATACACCTTGGTTTCCCAGATGGTGCCTTCTTGGAATGGCAACAGAATGGAATTAGTATACGACAGAGTAATTGACGTGTGTGATAAGTCATTGGCCATTAAAGAGACTCATGGTGAAAATCTAAAGAAACTACATGTTGAAAAAATTCATTCATTTATATTTAGCTATTAAAATGGGAAAAAAGAGCACCTTCTTGGAGTTGTGGAGGGGATTAAATGAGGTAATACAAAGACAGAAGTGCCTGGTGCAGGGTAATGCATGGTAGGCATCACACAAGTCAAGCATGGCACATGCATCATTTATGCACATGCGTTTTCTTTACGGTGCTGATACAGTGGAAGCAAATAGGAAATTTAGGTGCATCTCTTAGCTCTGTTCAATAAGTTAAAATGATCCCTTTAATTAAAAAGGATTTTAGATTTAGATTTAGATTTTAGATTTTAACTGCTGGAAGAAAGGCAGAACATCACATCACTGGAAGCAGAAGAAACCTGTCTGTGCTTCTTTTTCCCTCATCAGTCTCTCCTTAGCTTTCCTAAGTGAGTTGGGGCACTCTGAGTATGCCATGTCCTGGATCTTTCCTTCTAGAAGACCAAAGAAAGAATTGCTACAGGACACCCTCTGATGGCTTACTAATCCCAGGTCTGTGAAATCCTGAGTCTCATCTCTGGCAGAATACTCTAATTTTTACACAGAGGGGGAAAAAAAAAAACCCTTTATTCCCAGCTTTCTTAACTTATTTTTATATATTAGAGGGATTTCATTTTCTCCCTACTGAAGATAATTTTTCTTGTGCAGATCCTATGTGATTTTTTTCAGACTTAAGCCATTGTCTTTGTTCCTCTTGGTATTGTAAATAGCATGGCCTCTTAATTTTAAATTATTTTTTTTTGAGGTATAATGGCACGATAGTTTATATAACTACCAATCTTCACAAAATAATTTTAATACTTTGTGCCTGAGCTAGCAGCGTCTTGCATTGTGACATTCTTATACATACATAAGCATTTACCAACTACAAATGTTAAAAGTAGAGCAATATAAGCAATTGCCTATACAAAGGTAAATAGACACTGTACATTATTTTCTTCTTAATTTTAAATTCTGTTCTTTATGCTGGTATGTAAGAAAGCAATGACTTTTGGATTTTGCTTCATATCCTTACCATCCTGCTATGCTTACTTATTAGTTCCAGGAATTAAAAAAAAAGATTCTATGGTGTTTTCTATTTTAATAATCATGTCATTTGCAAATAAAGAGAGTTTTATTTCTTCCTTTTCTAATCTGTATACCTTTAATTTCTTTTTCTTGTCTTATTGCACTAGCTAGGACTTTGAACAGGAGCAACTAGAAAGGATATTTTTGTCTTGTTACAAATATTAGGGGGAAAGTGTTACATCTCTCACCAACAAGTACATTTCCTGTAGGTTTTTGTTTCCACTGTTTTTCTAGATGAAGGAAATTCCTTTCTAGTTCTCATTTTGAGACTCACAGAATGCAAATGGTTTGTTTTCATCTGATCTATTGAGAAATCTGGCTTGTGGTGATTCTCCTCCGACTGGGGAGTGGTCGAGAGAAAGAGGCATATTCCGCTCCTGGCTCCTACGGTGACAAGTCCCTGAGCCAGCGCTCTGTCGTCTTCAGCTGGCACCTCTCATTTTGAAACCAGAATCTCTATCAGCAGCCTTCAGGAAAGAGGCCACAGAAGGTAGAGCAAGAACTCTCTTAAATACAAAAAGCTGTTACTTCTTATCTGTGTGACCTTGGACGAATCATAAAACCTCAATTCTGAAATCAGGATTATAATTACTTTATCAGGCTGTGAAGAGAGGTTGAAATGGTAATAACTCTAAAGCACTCCACAAATTTAAATTATCTTTTAGAAGACAAGTTCTTGGAGAACAGAATCCATGTCGGTTCATTTTCGTGTCCCCTAACTGATCTGGAGCGTAGTCTGTGCTTAATATGTGCGTAATTATTGTGTTATTACGTAGATTCCTCCCTCCACGATTCCGTTTCATTGTTTGCCCTTGGGCTGTGTGCGGGGTGTAGTGCACAGTGGGTATTACCACATGGGCTGTCAAAAGCTGGCTCTATGATCTTAGAAAAGACACCCAAACCCCCTAACGAATAACTGGATGGCTTGGGTGGTGAAGTGAGGCCATCCAGGGGAAGTTCTCTGAAAAATATTGGCTCATGGTAAATGATTAATAAATGCTAGTTGTTATTTTTATTTGGAACCTAGAGAACTAGAGAGGCAAAGCTGTGGGATTTTTGGTTCATTTGTTTGTGGCTGGCTTTTGCTTATCTCCTTGAGGGAACATTCTTGTTTGCTTGAGGTTGATAACAGAGTGAGAATGAGCGAAAATGTAGCCTGAAGCTGACCTTTGGTTGGGTATTTCCATTTGTGCAGATTCACTAGTTTTCTTCTTTTTCTAGCATCTCCCAGTCCACTAGGTGACACTGTTTACTCATCTATGTCACTCTACTTAGGCCTCCACACGAATCTGGATTCAAAAGTAGTGTGTTTGGTTTGGGGTGGTGGTGAGGGAGGAAGTGTGTTGGAGAAAAAAAAAATACAAATAAACTGTTGGTGCCCAACTTTCAGGTACAATTAGGAGCCAGTTGTCACTTGGTTATATGTGACTTATGGGCTGGCGTTAAGCTATTTGTTAACCTGCTCTTAAGAGCAACATGCAGTTTGTTTCTGCTTCTTTTCCAAGAAATGAGGGAAGGAAAATGTGAACTGTTCCTCCTCCCAAATATCCACCAAACCAAAAGATAAAATAAATGGTTGTGGCTTGGAATGTAGAGTTGATTAAACGCTTTCCAATGTCTAGTTTCTCCCTCACTCTTCAGTGTTCATTAACGAAGGCGCAGACCACTAACAAGCAGTTGAAGGAGCTTCCAGGCTCAGCTTACACTGGGGGCCTTCAAACCTAATCCAATAGATTACTGTCTATTGGTGAACAGAGAAACCAAACGTGGCGTCTCTGTTCGGGTGGGCATCTGGAGAGGTCTCCTTGTTTCCCAGGTCTGTTCTGGCTCCATCTCTACATTGTCACATACTCACTGGAAACTGTTGTGTACTGGACACCACCCAAGTGAAATGTGTGATGGCTCCAAAAAGGCACATGTAACACTTGGTTAGAAAAATCCCTTCCAAGTGATTTTCTTCCCTTGCGTCTGCAGGCTGTGAGCTATGGGAAGTATCTCAACCATATCAAACCACAGGTTTCAGAAATCAAAGATTTCATTCATTTGTCTTGGAGCTTGGTGTCTGTCCTTTCTACTTATCATCACTTCTTCATTTTCCATTATATCTTTAAAATTAACTTATTCGTGCTGTCCTGTTAATAAGATTTTTTTTTTTTGTCCTCAGAAATGACACAACTAGAATTATGTAACAAATATTTCCCAGTTCAGAATATTCCTAAAGCTTTCCTGGCCTCCCTGGCTAATGAGCTCCAATTTTCTTTGCTTTCCTGTGTGTCTACCAGCACGCACCACCTTGAGTTGGTGTGCGATAAACAGCTAAATATAGTCATGGTTTTGGCAGCTAACTTTTAGAAGATTGTCACAAGGCCCGTAAAACAGGAATTAAACAGATTGAAAATGTTCAGGCAAACTCTTTTGTACTTAGGAAGAGAGGACCTTTTCATATGTTGTGAGCAGTGGTTTCTTCTATGTGTTTATGCTCTGCTTTATTTAAATAACAGTAGTAACTTTAATGATTGTTAGCAGAAGCACTGTTAAATACTCAGCACCCCTCTCCGAAATGGGGCCTCTTCCAGAAAGCTCTTTTTGTGACGCTGACACTGTGCAACTGGCAGTCTCTCCAGGAGGTTGGGGGGCAGGCCAGATGACAGTGGTCTTTTTTCTCTGGGCACACACAACAGTAGTGGCTGAAACACGCATTCTGTTGCTTGAGTAGGTGTCTGAGCACACTGGGATTTGTTCAGTCGAATGCCCATCCTGCGTGGTCCTCTGAGGAAGAAACCAGAGCAGAAAAGAGAAGAGAGAAGGCAGGAGGGACACACAGAATTTCAGTCTGGCTTCAGTGCATTTGATTTCTAGCTGTCCGAGCCCTGCTCCCAAGTAGTGAATACTAATTATACGGAGTGTATCAAACTGTGTCATGTTTTTGTAAATCAAACGAATATTCCTGGGGGATTGACAGGGGCCACCAAAACCATTTCATTTATGATATAACCTGAATTTAAAACCAGAACTCCAGAGGGGACAGTCTACCGCAAGCTGATTTAATGTTATGATGTGCGGCTTGCACCTTCCATGTTGCCTTGACCCCAGGGCTGCAGGCTCAAACATGATGCTTGCGTTTAAACTGTTAGGATGCTACTAGGGGTGGCTATGGCATTTTTTGGAGACACTGAGCATAAACAAATTGTTTTGAGGGACATGGGCCGTCTGGCTTTGCTCAGGAAAAAGGGGAGATTGACGATGCTTCACAGATGTGTTGGGAACACAGAAAAGCCGTGTGGATCTTTCCCGACCCCTAGCCAGGTGTCTGCGTGCTGTCTATTGGTGAACATGTAGCAGCGCAGCCTCCAGGAGGAAGATCCGACTTTGTGTGTTGCTTTTGAGAACTATAGGTCCTGAATAATGCTGTCTCAACTTTTAGAAGGAAGACACATTTCTCCTTCTGGTGGCAGATGGGTCTCCCTGAAGCACCCTTTGCTCTTTGAATCTTTGCTGCTCTGCTCCTCTTTCCTAAGCGACGCCCAAGCTCCATGGAGGCGCAGCCTCCCGCCCTGGTGCCCTTCCCAGCCTGGGTGTCCTCTGCTTCTCTGTACCTCACGTGCCCACCGGAGGGGACTCCACCATGTTTCCCGGGCATGGGTTTGGCTCTTCCGGTCTCTGCCAAGAACTGTCATGCCCACTTCCTTGAGCCCCCTGGAAGGCCCCTCTGTCTTCCCCCAAACCTATTTCCTATCATTGGGATCCTGCTCAGTACAAAAGGACCAGTTTAAATGCCATCTTCTTCAAGAAGTTCTTTCTGTTTCTTCTCTGTCTCCTTCCAGAAGTAATTGCTCGTCTTCCTCAGCTTTGTACCTCTGTGAGGGCAGCGAGCCCCGCTTTGGCCCAGAGAGTCTTCTGCACGCGGCTCGTTCCTGTAGGAGCCGAGCTCCCGGGCGTGGGGCTCAGACGTCTGCGTCAGCCCGGACCTGCGCAGCGTCAGGTACAGAGTATGTGGCCACGGATGCCTTTGGAACGGCCGAGTGACATAAAGCACACACCGCCTTCTTGCTGGACTGATTTTGAGCTTGTGTCTGAGAGCTGACAATGTAAGCTAACAGCGTCAGAAATAAAGTAATGGAAAGTATCCAGTATTTCTTTGTATCAGTTTTGCTCCTGAGATCTTTTCAAGCGTTCGCGTCCTTCTAGAGGTGTTTCCACATAGAGGGGCTCAGTCATCCAGTTCAGAGCTGGCCGAATACAGTGTCACGACAAGGAAGGGTCCCTCGTGAGCCAAGGAAAATTTTTATTTGAACTTTTTTTTAGAATTTATGAGTTGGACAACAATTTTTTCCACACTTCCACAGATGCCTAAAAGCTTAAAAAGGCACAATAAAATCATTTCCATTCTTGATGCAGTAAAGGAGACTGACAGTAAAGGACGAGAACATGTTTAAATGTGATAGGCACTAACATATTTACTGTATACCAGGCATTTATTTATCAGTTTACATGCATTTATTCATTTGGCCTCCCGACAACGATTCTTTCCATTTCTAAATAACAACATCGGGTCTTGGAAAACTTAGATAACGTGCTCGGAGACAAACAGTAAAGAGCAGAACTGGGATTTGAACCCAGGCGCCCTCCAGAGAAATGCTGTACTGCCACTTTGTGTAAAGTTATGTCTTTCCCGAAGAGAATGTAGCGTAGTGTTTCTTGGCCAGCGGTAGAGATGGAAGCCCTAATTTCACCCAAACCGTTTTTTTCCAGAGGAAGAAATCAAGGCCCAGAGTGGTTAAGCAACTTATTGTGGGTCATAGAGCTAGTGAGAAACGGGAGTAGATTTCTCAGTCTAGGAGGCTCCGGGGGATGATGTGTTGTCTTGCGGATTTGGATATGCACAAATCTAGCCAGTTTCCCTTACATCCAACCCTACGTGCAATGAAGTCAGCTGGCCCTGGGGTAGCACACTTCTCTTCCGAAAGGCATCTGCTGCCTCTCTTTTCACTTGTTGGGTGATCTAGTTGACTCATTTTGATCTGACATCGTCATGATTCATCTGCTTTGATTTTTCTGAATCTCTCACCAGGCCGACCACGGGCACTGATGTTGGCCAGTCATGCCCTGGAGGTGCAGATGGTCTTTCTTCTGTGGTTGCCGCCCTCTTACGTGGCACGCAGAAGCGAGGAGCCGGCTGGGTTGCCATCGAGTGTGTGGCTCCTTGTGTGACACCATTTGGAAGCTTCTCTGCTCCTCAGGACCACACATGTCAAGACGGCTACGATGACGGGGTCTTAGGGCTGCAGCATTTCTGCAGCTAAGGACACAGGATGGTGGAAACAGTAAAATCCAGGAATAGCGGCAACAACAGCATGAACAGTATAGCAAAGCATTTGAGCCAGAAATTTAGAGGCCTGGCAGCAGAGGGTCAGATGTTGGGGTGAGTGTTGTCTCCTTCCCAATCTAATGGGACAGCTGTGCACCTGCTCCACAGGCAGATGTTAAGAACTCAGGTTCCAGATATTGAGCTAGGACTTGAAATCAGAATAACTCTGCCTCTTAGGGCCAGGTGATCACGGAAAGCAATGTAGTCTGTGTGGACCTCAGTGTCTTCATCTGCTATGGAGATTGTGCTAAGTTGGATGATGTATTGGAAGTGCCCGGCAAATTCAGGGCTCCCTCCACACTGGTTCTCCGTTAGTGACCAATTGATGTATTCAGGAGGTCCATGTGAAAGTGAAAATACCATTCTGGGAGAGCAGACACATTCAGTTGTTTTTTAGATTCATATGATCTTTTTTCTTCTTTTTTTCTTTCCTTTTTTTTTAATAGCCTTTTCATGATGAAGAACAACTGGGTGCATGGGACATAGGCAGGGACATTTTGCAGTTGGGATATGGGGGAGACAGGAAAAGAATGACAAGTCAGGAGCCCAAGCCATCTCCTAGGGTGTGGCTGGACAGCCAGCCAGGGTGAGGGCCGAGGCCCAGGGCTGGGGCAGGTGGAGGGTGAGGCAGGGTGGGCCAGGGTCACATGCAGCCTGGGAACGTCCTTTTGTGGGAGTCTGAGTTACCCCACACGATCTTCCTCATTTACTGGCTTTTAAGCTATTAGCATTAAACATATTGTGAGCTGGTGGCTTGTAGATCTTACAGTTACAGCCTGCTACCCCAGTCCTGGGAACATGGAGGGGGATGGTGATTTAAATGAGTTTTAATGGACTGCTTTATCTTCCAGTTGTGTTTCATATACCTATGATTTCTGTTTGGAGGGGCATGGTCAGTTATATTTTATATTTTCAATTTCAGAGAAAAGCAAATCCAAATTATTAGGGTGATTTTGCCTTTATATATATGATAGTTCCTAGTAGCAGAGAGGTGAAAGTAATTGGTATAGTAATCATTATGGTATCTGTTCTGTGTCTCATAATTTTCTTACCAAAAGATCAAATCAGGGTTTTTGAAATTTTCAGATTTAAAGGTAGTTTAAAATATTTTCTATCTTTTATACATATTTAGATCATCCTAAAACAAAATTGAAGTTTTCCTATCTCTGAAAGGAGATTACTGATTTCCCTTGAAATTCTGCTTTGATCTTTTGCTAATGTACCATCGTTAGCCCCGTTGATATTAATTATTCTTCAATTGAGAATGAAGATCAGCTTATTGCTACACTTCATTTGGGTGACCTTCTGTGTTCTATTTGTATGTTTCCCTGTCCTTGGCACAGGGCAAGTGTTCAATTAATGTTTCTTGAATGAATGAATGATTCTTCCTTTTAATTTATGTTATTAGTGTATCTCTTTTTTAGTTAGAGTAATTCTGATTCTTTAAGTTCAGAGCATCTACACCTTTTGGTTAGCTCTTTACCCAATCCTTTGTAAATTTTTCATGTTCTTCTTTGGCTTGAAGTCCAGAATTGGAGACCAATGACATCTACCAGGTAAAAATTCTGAAGTGCTTTCTTAACTATAAAACCAAGTAAAAAGCTTCAGTTTTAGAGGGCTGAGACTGTACTTGGCTCCAGTCTAGCCTGTGGGAGGTTTGGGGTCTTGAAATGTCTCATTTGAAAGGAACTGAAGGAATTACTGCTAGGTGGTTTTGTTCTTTTTATTTTAGATTTGTCTGTTTGTTTTGAGGATAATGTGGTTAAGGTAAAAGTTGTATTTCTTGGAAATACTCAGGGATTTACTGATGATGTGTAGACTTACTTTAAAACATCAGCAGGAAAAGAGGGAGGGAAATTGAGGTGGGAGAGGAGAAAGCGTACATTGAAAATTATAAAGCTGGGTTAATGATACTATTCTCTCTACTTTTACAAATGATTTTTTTTCATAACAGGAAGTGCGGAAGCATGTTCCTAGATAGACTTAGTCATTGTGGATGAGAAAAGCCAAGGCCCGGAGAGGCAAGGAGTCCTAGACAGCATCAGAGGACCAGTGATGGAGGATTCGGACAGGAGGTCGAGATCTGTCATGCATGCAGATGCTTTTATTTTTGCACACCGTGTGTTAGTCCAGCTTGTGTCCTCTCTGTAGACCTTGTTTGCTTCACTGTCAGCCTGCTGATGATCACTTCGGTGTGCAAATGTTGCTTATGATTCTAGTCTGTTACAATCTAACTTGGTTTACTTTCCCCTGTGATTTTATTTTATTTATTTTATTTGTTTTATTTTTATTTTTTACCAAGAACATGTATTGGTACATCGTATACATAACGATCACGTTTATCATGATTATTTTGTACCTGTACTTGATATATCTTGGTTCCCTGTGATTTTAATAAGCACAAAGTTTTCCCCACTCTAGGTAACTATCAAAAAAGAAAACCATGTTGATATAACTCTTTGTTCTCCTGAATTCTTAGGGACTAAAGTAAAGGATCAGCAGAGGAAAAACAAAAACCCCAGACCAATATATGTGCAAGGAAATCCAACTGATGAACAGACGCAAGGCAGCTAAACTTTTAGTATATGTGCTGCCGAAGCGAGCACTGTATCTAAACTTTTAAACAACAAATTGCACGTTACAACAGAATCTAAATAATATCCCTGAAGTAATCACTAATGTAAGTATGTAATGAAATGATGAAATGCTTTGATAGGGCTCAGGCCTGGTGAGTCTCTGATACTTCCAGCACCTTGGCAGCCAGCCAAATCCCACAGTGGCTTTGAGTTGGGAACATCTATTTCATCAGAAACCAGGACCACCTCAGGAAGTCACCTGTGCCCAGAATGCTCAGGGTTACCTGGCACTATCCATACTCCTCTTAAAAAGGAAAGAGTATGTCTTTATCTGGAAGAAAGGACTAGGGGGTGGCAGGAGGAGGGGAGGGAATGGAGGGTTGTGTGTTTATGAGTAGGTGGCCATGCAGAAGGAAGTAGTTGGGGCATTAACTCACTCAGGTGAAACCGCCAGGTAAATACCATTAGACAGTGATGTAGCTGGAATGCAAGTTGGTCAGTAGGGAGCCTGGAGTCAGATGATTTACTCAGGTGAGCTGGGTTTAGGGACAGCCTCGCAAGGAATTCCGTCCAGGCCAGGGGGGCCACCTGCGAGATGGCTCTACAAACCAGGAAGTGACAGAAGATGTGGGAGGCACTAAGAAGAAATTCTAAACGAATGCGGAATTTAAATAGTACTCATGTCCTTAAATGGGTTCCAAGACATTTTTTGATTAGATTTAAGATGCTCCCTCTAAGTGGTTTGCACTTTGCAGGCAAGACCTAAGTATTTTGTCCACTTTTTTCCCCACTAGAAATGAATTCTGTTTGTTCCTAAGATGCACGTCCTCAGCCTAACATTGTTCTTTTTACTCCCTATACTTTTTGAACTGTGCCCTCCAATTTTCAAGTGATTTGAAACTTTTATAGAAGTTGATACTAACTATGGATTTCAATTACAAACACTTCTCAGTGAGAGCCAGTTAGACATGAAAGTAGACTTCCATGTGAATTGTGTATCCATTTAAAGTTTAGGAAAATAAATAAAAACAAACCCTGCCTCACTCCCACCCAGCGCGGCGCTCCAGGTCACCACCCCTGGAACACTGTGCGTTTGAGCTTTGACAGGATGTGCTTCTGAGGTGAAGAGAAGTGTGTGGCAGATGTTGGGAGGCAGTTGGGGGTGGAGGTGGGGCGTGGGGATGAAGGGCTGCCAGATGTTGAGCGGGAGGGTGGGTTGTGGGGACGAAAGCCTGCCAGATGTCTGCGGGGCGGCCTGTTGGGCACCTGCTTTCCATGATCTCCAGAAGATGATTTATGTCACATCCGTGGAATCTCATAAAAGATCTCTCCCTGCCCAGCCAGTATGGGCTCCAGGGCTCCAGTGGAGATTTTCTGCATGGTTTCTGGCCTCAGATTATGTCTCTCTGAAAATTCAAGTTGAGGGTTATGTGAACGAAAATACACAATCAATCAGTGTACTCGTTTGTAAATAAAAAGAGGGTGGGGGGGGCTTTACATTTTAAATCCGTTATTCTAAATTATGAAGACAATCACCTTTTGTTTTCTATTTATTTTATCTTTCCAATGAGAAATGATTTGCTCTTCTCTCTCCCCACAATAGATTTAATAGATTTATTCATCAAGTTTTCTAAATTTAGACACCAAACTGATGTTTTTCTCCCACTGCTTAATTTTATTCTTAGCAGCACTTACATAAAGCTAGGCAGTGAAAGATACGGCAAAATTACTAACTTGCTGTGACCTGAAATGCACTGATAGAATAATATAACAATAATGAAGATTGATGTACCAGAGAGACTTGAGACGGAGAGCCCCTGAAGAAACCTGTTTGACGCTCCTGGTTTTTCCCTGCAGTGCCTTGGGCTACATGTTTCCTGTGGTTTTTAGGAGACTAGGTTTTCTGGGGATGTCTGGACGAGACTCAGTTCTTAGGCTAATAGGTGAGTCACACAAAAGAAAAATATGTGGATCTTATCATTTCCTTGGATTTTAGGCAACGTTAGTGTTTTCTAGGACTAGATTTGATTACAACAGGTAAAATTCCTCTCTTGGGTCTTTTTTGAAAGGCTTAGGAATAATGGCTTCGAGGGCTTGGATGGTGAGCTCAGAAACTGAAAAGACTCAGAAAGCCCGCGTGTCCCGGGGGCGTCACAGTCTGCGGACCCCAGACGGGCCTTCATCGTGCACCTGGCTGACAGCGTTGGCCGGTGCCCCAGAGACGCAGGCGTGGCTTCGGCAAGTAGTTAGTGAACACGTAGCTGCTGCCTTCCGCTGCGTTCTGGGAATGTAGTGCCGTGTCCCTCTTCTTGGGAATCCCAGCGTACAGGGGAAGACAGACAGTGAGAATGTAATTGTTGAAAAAATTATTTGCAAGGCCTAAGTGCTATAAAGACAGAGAACAATGTGTGCCGTGAGAAATATAATAGTGGGGAGGGCTTTGATAGATGTCATCGGACGATAACCAGGGGATAAACTGCTTTATGATTTAGCAAATTGTTCTTTCATTTAGGATTACACATAGCTGTTCAGTTGGGTGAATCTGCTTTAAGTATGCTGATGTGCAAGCATTTCCTTCCTTCCTTCCTTCCTCCCCTCCCTTCTCTCTCTCTCTCTCTCTTTCTTCCTTCCTTCCTTCCTTCCTTCCTTCCTTCCTTCCTTCCTTCCTTCCTTTGAGATAGGGTCTTGGTATGTAGTTTAGGCTGGCCTCAGCTCATGATAATGCTCCTACCTCAGTCTCCCAAGTGCTGGGATTACAGGTGTGCGCCACCATGCCTGGCTTCGTGTGCAAGCATTTTGTCAAGTGGTAATTTCTTTCTTTGTATCAATACATAAGAATTGTGTATCTTTATAGGGTATCAGGAGATGTTTTGATACATGTACACATTGTGAAACATTCAAATCATGCTAAGCATATCTACCTTCCCAAACATTAATCATTTCTTTGTGATAAAAGTATTCAACTTTTTTTCATCTAGCTTTTTAGAAATATACAGTACATGATCATCACCCATTGTTATCCAGCTGTGCAGCAGAATACTAGCTGGTTCAGCTTTCCCCATTTAGTATGACCTTAGTGCTGGGCTTGTTATGAATGGCCTTTATTATAATGAGGCACTTTCTTTCTATACTTAAGTTTCAGAGTTTTTTTTCTTCAATCATGAGGGATTTTTGAATTCTATCAAATGCTTTCTCTGTGTCTGTAGAGATGATCATGTGGGTTTTGTCCTTATTTTTGTTGATGTGGTATATTACATTTATTGATTTGCATATATTGAACCATCCTTGTATCCTTGGGATGGATCCTATTTGAATGTAGTGAATAATCTTTCTAATGTGTTGTTGGATTCAGTTTGATAGTCTGTTAGGGACTTCTGCCTCTATGTTCATCAGGTATACTGTACTGTAGCTTCATCTTATTTTACTTTTTTCTTGAGACAGGGTCTCACTATGTAGCCCAGGCTGCCCTCGAACTCATGGCAATCCTCCTGTCTCAGCCTCCCGAGTGCTGTGATTATAGGTGTGTGCCACCACCCAACTGAACTGTAGTTGTATTGTTTTGTTGTGTCCTTGCCTGATTTTAGTATCAGAGTAATGTGGCCTTGTTGGGTGTGTTTGGAAGAATTTCCTCCCCTTGAATTTTTTGAAATAATTTGAGAAAAATTGAATAATATTTCTTATTTAAATTTTTTGGTAGAATTCAGCAGTGATACTATCTGGTCCTAGACTTTTCTTTGTTGGGAGACTTTTTATTATTGATTCAATCTCATTACTTATCATTGGTCTGTTCAGGTTTTCTATTTCTTAATGATTCGATCTTGGTAAGGTCTACATGTCCAGGAATTTGTCTATTTCTTCTAGATTGGCATAAAATTGTCCCTAACAATCTCTAGTAGTCCTGTGCTGTCACTTCTAATGTCTCTTTTTTAGTTGTTGATTTTATTTATTTGAATCTTTCCTCTTTTTGCTTAGTTTTGCTAAAGTTTCTCAATTTCACTTCTCTTTAAAAGCAAGAAAACCCTTTTTAGCCTGTATTCTAGGTTCTCCCAGACTTGAAATGTAACTTCACAATCAGCCTCTGTATTTTTATTTCCTTTGTACTTTAAAAAGATAAATTTTAAATTTCAGAACACTTTTGTATTTATAGAAACATTGTGAAGATAGTACTGAGAGTTTCCATATACTCGACATCCAGTTTTTTCTGTTGTTAATGTTTTATATTAGTATGGTACATTTGTCACAATTAGTAATATACATTACTATTAACTAAAGTTCATATTTTTATTCAAATTTCCTTAGTTTTCTCCTGCCAAACTCAAGGCCCAGTTAGGATATCACATTACATTTATTCACCGTGTCTGTTTAGGCTCCTTGATTATGGCCTGGTCCTCAAATATTTCTTGTTATTGATAGTTTTTAGAGATACTTGGCAAGCATCTTGTGGAATGTCCCAAGAATAGAATTAAATTCACCTGATGTTTTCCTCATGATTAAACTGGGATTGTGGATTTTGGGAGAAAGACAACCAAAGGAAAGTTTTTTCATGACATCATATCAAGGGCACACACTATCTACACGACTTACAGTGTCCATATCCACTTTCATCACCTGACCAAGGCTGTGGTGGTTAGTTTTCTCCCCTATAAAGTTGTCCCCTCTCCCTTTCTGTACTGTACTCTTTGGAAGGATGTTACTACTGAGTTGCTCCACCTCCTTGAGGGTGGAATCTCCATACAAATTGTTTGTCAGTCTTCGTGGGACATTGTCTGTTCTTCCCTATTTGATTTGTTAGTCATTTATATCAGTAGGGACCCGTGGATATTTACTGTATAATTAGGGTTGTAATCTAATACTACTTTTTCTTCTTGTTCAAATCGTTCCACCTTTGGCCACTGGAAGCTCTTTCAGTTGGATCTTGTGCCTGTTAGTCATAGGCACATTATTTTGTGTGTAAGTGTTTTCTTTTAAACAAATTTTGGGTACTTCCTTACTTCTTGGCAGATGGTCCAGGCTCATCTTGTGTTTCTTGCTTCAATCCTAGAATCAGCCATTTCTCCGAGGAACCCTGGTTTCTTTTATTGGAAAATGGTGTTAGAAACCAAGATCTGTCTAGAGGCCTCTGATTTGTTTTTCCCACTATAAATTTCCTATAAAGTAGTGACGGAATAGGAATGTGGGGTGGAGAAGGAAGTCTGAACTTCAGAGTCAGCCTAAGATCTGTTTCTCATATTTCTTGCTTGCTTACTACAAGGCCCTGGACAAACAATTTCACATTGCAGATTCTCACCTGACTAATCTATAAAATGGGGACATTTTCCTTACCTTGTGGGTTGGTGAGAATTAGAGAGGAGTATTAGCAGTGAGCTGGGTACACAGCATCTGTTCAAACAGCCACTTTTATGAAGCAGGGTAGGTCTGTGTGGGTGTCACCACCCCAGCGTTGGCTGAACACCAAGGAAAATAAATGTTTAATTTTTTTTAATTGCATAAACAAAACCATATTGTCCATGGAGGAAATAAAGAAGAGGATGTTTTACTTACCATCCCACTGCCTTCACACATGTTCCCTTTTAGACCCTGTCATTATGTACTTATTTAAAAAATATTTTCATCACACTGTATATAATGAAAGAAATAACATTTTATCATAATGTGCCTAGTAACAATATAATAGCAGGATTTACTGAGTGCTTAGTTCATGCTCCTCGTTTACATGGATTGTAATACTCTCCTTTTTACAGCGGAGGAAACTGAGGCACAGATAGATTAAGCACCGTTGAGAGGACACTTAAGCAAGGAGAGGAAAGATGGGGTTTGAACTAAGGTCTGTGTGAGGTCGGAGTCTGAAACCATGTTATGTTCACCACGTTATGTTTTCTTTTTCTTGCAGTCTGTTCCCCTCCAGACACAAGTACACACGTAGGGTATATATCTATTTCTTAATGCCATTTACACTGTCACCCATGCTAAAGGCGCTGGATGATGTTGATGATAAGAACGTGAATTGCACAGTGTCCTTTTTATTCAGATTTTATGGGGAATATCACACCCAGACAAATGAATGTAATGAAGTTCTACTGGTATAGTAGTACAAATGTTTAGAAAATTGAATGCTTATGTCTGCCTAGAGTAACCAGAGAGAGTTCGATGGAAAGGACACATTTGAACAGAAGTAGCAGGTCTGTGGATGGTAATGTCATTTTGTCCAAGTGGAATAGGAAAAATTAAACCATCAAAGCTCATGGGCGTGGAGATCACCAAACAGAAGATCTTTTTTTTAACTGTTTGAGGTGAGGCATACTTCCTTACCATCATGAATTTGGGCTTGGCCTTGTGACTTTCTTCAACCAAAGGAATATGGAAGTAGTACTTGTGAGTCTGGGGTTTAAAAGAGGCCCATTTCTGCTGGCCCTCTCAAAGCTTCTTCCCCACCAACACAGCACGTCTCACATAGCTGCTGTTCCT
The DNA here is from genome assembly GCA_004026905.1 of Hystrix cristata. Lineage (NCBI taxonomy): Eukaryota > Metazoa > Chordata > Mammalia > Rodentia > Hystricidae > Hystrix > Hystrix cristata. The sequence goes on from PVJO010005972.1 coordinate 84,020, forward strand.
TCAGCCTGGGACCTAGAACAAAGACTCATGAAGACCTGGTAGACCCAGAAGTGACTTGATTTGAGTCCGGCTGGACCCAGCTGCGCCCAGCAGATGTGCAGGCCTGTGAATGTAAAATAAATGTCAGTTGTTATAAATCCTTGAGATCTTGGGGGTTGTTTGTTAGGTACCATGATCTCAGCAAAAATCTGGTTAATACATGACTAGGAAGGACAGACCAAGTGAGAAACTTATTGGTAAGTTTGAGGAATATGCAACAAGCCTGCATTTATATACAGAAGAGTTTTAATTTAAGACATGAAAATAATGAGTCAAGTGACAGATTTTGTTGGGTTTTGGGTGATAAAATGGCCAAAATTATTTTACAGGCATCTTATGTAACATTTATAAGATGGCTATAAAGTTAAGGACTTGGAATAAAGCATGGAATGGCTCAGCTAATTTTTTTTCTTTTCTGCCCCACAACTTCATCCTTTCCTGGGACCCACATGTATGAACTCTAAACATTAGAGACATGGTCCTTTCATTAAAGGACTTTCTAGTGAGCAAAATAAATCTGTATGCAGGAAACACAAAGAGAATATTTGTAATCAAGAAAGAGATAGCATTTTAAGTAAAGAATGGATGCAATAATTTTTTAAGCTAAACAACATGGGAAACATGCTAGCAAGAGGTTAGCCATGGCGATATATGTATGATTAATAAATACTCTGTCAGTAGGCCAGGTTGTTATGAGGATTTTCTGTTCTTGTTAGTGTTCCCTCTTCAGAGTCCAGCAGCAAACATGCATATTCTAATGATTGACAAGAATATTTGAGTCTCAGTCTGAGGTAGAGCCCTGGTGGTAGGAATCAGAATACTTTAAAAGGAAGAAACACTGTGGAAGAGAGATTGAATGAGTGGGTAGCTCTGTGGGATATGACCGTGAAGAGGAAGCTTTTTGAGAAACGCTTAGGAGTATAGAGCTAAAGCATGATGCTGGCTGAAAGGGCCCAGGGATGGGTGGAATGGGGCAGAGAGGCCTTTCTTTAACTTCACCTTTGTGCATGTAGGCTGGATGATACCAGTCTAACTTCACAGTAAAAGAGTGTTTATTCCTGTTTTTTGGTGGGGGGTTTATTGACAGTTTTTAGTTGTGGGCTATGGCAGCCTCACCTTCTGCTTGGCCAGTCTTGTCCTGTCCTTCAGCGTGGCTTTAATTATGTGCATCCTTTGTGAGATGTACTTGCACCTTTACATCTTGGATAGTGACTGAAGTAAACTGAAGACCATAACTTCCCTCTGGCTTGAAGATGAGGGACTGTTTGTGTCCTTGGTGCATGATTCTGAGATGCTTTTCACTGTCTTTGGGCTCCAGCAAATCAAGCCACACTCTTTTCAGTACAGGCAGGAGAAACATGAGGTCCTCTAGCTGAGTTCTGACTGAGTGCTGCCCCGACCTCCCCTAATGATGTGACCACAGGGACCCCAACTGTGAATGTAAGCCAGCTCTATAGGAAGCCTTGCCACTTAAAGACCACAAAACAGATTTACAAACATATGTCCAACACCTGCTGTTCGACAGGCACTGTGGTGGGCATAGCGAAGGACACCAACATGAATATGCCATGCTTTTCCCTTTCGTGAGGGCTTAGAATCCAGCAGAGAAGGTAGGTAGATGGGCACAGAAGCAGCACAGGCCTGTGGGAGGCCAACTAGAAGGATAAATTGGATGGTGGGCCAAATACAGAACCACCCAGCCTCTAGGTTACAAATTGGAACATAGTGTAATAGAAATCCTGTCCTGGCCACATGGGAAGCCAAAAACAGGCCTGATGGAGGACTGATTTAAAACATTATCCCAGCCGGGTGGTCAAAGCCAAAGCACCCTGTTCTGGTCTAGAGAGAGAACAGACTCGGCTAGATAAAAGGGCTTCTCTCTAAAGCCACACCGCATATTCTTTTCCTCCTAACTTCCTGTTTTAGATTCATCTTCCAAAGACACTGCCCAGAAGGCTCCTAGAGCATTCTCTGCTTGTGGGACAAATGTGGTATGATTCCACCGGGCTTCCCATCAGAACCACGTAGGCTTGTATTTTTCACAACAAAACTACTGCCATGACCACGAACTTGTTTCTGTTCGGGTTGAATTGTGGAAGATGGACTTCTTTCAGCTTCACCGAGCTGTCATGAAGATCATGCTGGAGATCTGGTAACCAAACATCTCTTGCTAAGAGTTCGTTCATTTGCTTCCTTAGCGGAAGAGTCTTGGAAGACGTGCCTGGGAATCAGACTTAGGAGCTGGGAAGAAAGACTTGGATCCAGGCAGCAGCTGTTTTTAATGTGCTCGGAGACTACATATGTAATATGTAGAGAACACATTGCATCCAGTAAGATCATAAAAAAATGGATGTGAATGGTAAGAACACGACAGTAAAAACGGTGCTGCCAACACAATGGAAACACTTTATTATGCTGTCTGGACCACGTGGCTTCATGTCTCAGAGTGTTGTGGCCAGACCCTCTTGTGAGATGGGATTCTGTGTGTTCTAATGCTATGATCCTCTGTTTCTCCCCATATGATTAATTCACACACTGACAGAATCATTTGTGATAACTTCTCACCTCTGGGGAGAACTCAGGCCTCGCTCCTAGAGTATGGAATAGTTTAAGGACAAACACGAGCCCCAGGTACATGCGATTAACCACTCTCCCAAGGGGTAAAGCTCCAAGAGGTGGCACAAACCACGTCACAAGGAAAACTGGGTGAAGTGAGCACCCTTGAACTTGCATGCAGAACTCCTGAAATATTTTCTAAAATAATCCTTTTATTTTGAAATAGTTTTAAATGCACAGAGGAATTACCGAGGTAGATACAGAGTGCTCTTTTACTTTTCGTCTTGTTTCAGCTTTGCCAGTGTTACAAGGTACCTTTGCCAAAAGTAAGAGATTAATATTGGCACCTTACTGTTAACTCCAAATTGCATTTGGATTGCACTAGTTAAGTTAGTCACTTTCCATTACTGTGACAAAATACTTAACACACACAACTTAAAAGAGAAAAGGTTTGTTTTGGCTTATGGCTCCAGGGGTTTCAGTCCATGGTTAGCTGGCTCCAAGTCACAAATATCAAGGTGGAAAGTTGTGGTGGAGGAAAGCTGCTCACATCATGACATCCAAGAAACAGAGAGACAGGGAGAGAACCAGAGAGGAAGCAACCAGAAACCAGACATTGTCCCCAAGGTCATGGCTCCATGACCCACCCAGACAAACCTGTTAATGAGATCACATTAGTCTTCCGATAATGTATTTTGTTGTTACTGCTCTTGTTTCAGGGTATAATACAGAATATTATATTCCATTTATTTGTCTTATTTCCTTAGTGCCATCGTATCTCTGACAATTTCTCAGTTTTTCTTCATTTTTCAGGACCTTGATAGTTTTAAGGAATATTGGCTAGATATTTTGTAGTATGTCAAAAATATTGCTGTGTTTTAGCATGAAACCTGATCATTTCTTGCTCAAGAAAAAAGTCATTGCCTGTCTTGGAAGGCCAGGGAGGAATCATCACAGATCTGGGCACAAGACGGCAAGGAGGAGGCTTTGGAGACTTCTCTTCCTCTGTCTTCCCGCCCAGGGGAAAGAGGAACAAGTGAAAATCAAAGGTGACCCAATGTCTATGAGGGCAGGTCCTGGAGTCAGTGATCTGACCCTGCTATACATTAGAATCACTTGGGGAGCTCTGAGAAACATGGATGCTCAGAGTCCACACCAGAATAATTACACCGGAATTTCTTGGATGTGACCCAGGCATGGATATGCTTTGATAGCACACCAGGTGACTCCAATGTGCAGCCAGGACTGAGAATGGCAGACTAAGCTGATAGCAGACACCATCATTGCTTAAGTGTCTTAGATCTATATAGTCACGGTAAAGGAGGAGGCTCTAGGAATGCAGTTGGTCATGGATTTGGGATTTGGAATTTATCATCTTAGAAAAGTCTCTTTATCAGTGATTTATTAAACAGTGCTACTCTATTTACTTCGTTTTCTTAATTAGCTTGAAAACTGAGTGCTAAGGAGTGGATAATTTTCCCTTAGTTATCAATCTGATTTGGGGCTAAGTGAATATGGCTCCTGTTGCTTGCTAAATATCTTAATTTCAGCTCTCTGGTGACTAGAGCTGGTCATGGGAGTGTAGAAAAACACTGAATTAGAAATTGGGAAGCAATTTTAGTCTTAGACTTTTCAATGCTGTTTGGCCAGTGGCTGGTCAGATCACTTACCTTCTCTGAAACTAGGGGCACTCACCAGAAAAATAAAGGGTTTGAATTAGGTCACCTGGCCTTCTAGTTTGTCAAGTGTTTTCACCTTGAGTGAGCTTCATGATCGTGTCAGCCTCATTTTTCATCGTTAGATAAAGAAAGGGATACCAGCGCTCAGGGTTGTTGTGGTCACGAGTTAAGATCATGCTTTCTGAGTGGTGTATGAGTCTAGCTGTAATGTTTTCTGAGATGGATGATTCTTTCCTCTCTTGGTTGGGGATCATTGTATTACCACCATGTACCTTTCTTACATGTTGTAAGTTCCTCTCAAGTACTCAACAAACATTGGTGGATTGAATAAATAGCACAATTGGAAGATAAAATCTTAGTCAGCATAGCAGTAGACCACAACAGTGGCTTTTCCTTTGATTCACCTGAGAAGCCTTAAAAATGACCTCAAAGAAACCTTGTCATTTGTGACATTGTGGATCAAATAGGAGGAAGAAAATTAATGGGAAAGGAAATAATACAGGCACAGAAAGACAAATATCATAATACTATCACTCACATTTGGAATGTAAAATCAAACTCAGAGCAGTAGAGACGAGAATGATGGTTACCAGAGTTCTGAGGAGGAAAGGGGAGGAAATGGGGAGTTGTTGGTCCAAAGACACAAAGTTTCAATTAGAAGGGGTAAAATTTGAAGTCTGTTGCACAACAGGATAACTAGAGGTAAAAAAAAAAAAATTGTTGGGGTTGGGGATTTAGCTTGGTGGTAGAGTGCTTGCCTAGCAAGTGCAAGGCACTGAGTTCGAGCCCCAGAATACCCCAAAAATGTATTGTCTATTTCAAAATGACAGATTTCCAGTGTCTCTCCTCAAAAATGATGTTAGGTGGTGAATGTTAATTAGCTTGGTTTAATCATTCTACATTATATACATATATCAAAACATCACGTTGTGCTCCATAAATATGTACAATTATGATTTAAAGTAATTGAATTAAATTCAATTAAAAATAATGTCAACACAACAAAATAATAAAAAAGTGACTTTCTCAGACCAATCAAATGAGATTCTCTAGGATGGAATCCAAGGTCCTCAGGTGATTCCCATGTGTAGCCAAAGTAGTTGCCTCAAGAGAGCCAATTTTTCTTGTTCCACCAGGTGGCCAATGAGAAGGTGCCACAAATATTGAAGCCTATCCCCTTTAAGTATTTGCATTTTACCTTATTTTTCTTCCTCTCTCCATTCACCACAACACTTAGCCCAGGCTGGGCCCATGGCAGGAACATCTCACGTATTTGCTGAATTGGATGCAATTAAAAATTAAAAAAAAATTGAAAACTAAAAATAAGAAAAACCCAGATTGTCACTTCTACCCCTACCTATTTTACTTACTACCTGAAAATATGTGAAAAACAGGTACAGTCAAGGGTTCTAGCCCACATTTCCCTTGTGACAGTGAATAGCATGTTAGGGTTTGTGCCAGCGAGCGAGTCTGGCTTGAACAAGAGCCCTTCGCCTGTCCGCATCTTCTTGCCGCTCCGGTCCCAGCCCGGCGCGGGGTGGAAGCCTGGGACTGGAGAGCCGCGTTGGTGCTCCCGGGAGGCGCTGGCTTTTTTAGCTTCCGGAGTTACTGTGGTGAGTCTGCTGCATGTCACGCGAGACTGGACACACGATCAGGTGTGTCACGCACCGACCGAAGGGCACCTGATTAGATCTCCGTTCTCGCTTAGCTTCCCGATGCTTTATTCGGCCTCCTATGAAAAGCATAATTTAGAAAAGATTCTGAGATGTTCGTCTTAGTATTAATACAGGTGCTTACTTAGTTCCAGATAAATACAGCCCCCCCATGTGTTGTAGCTTTATATGAAGCTAATGGAGCAAGGCAATGCTCAAACGTCAAATTAAACTGCACAGCTCTGTAATCACTCAGACTGACATGGCATAAAAGGATAATTAGTAGTTCATTACATGGAACATTGTTTGTTCAGCTAAATTGATTTCTCAGCTGCCCATGTTTTCTGTTTACTTAGTAAGCGCTCCACTGCACATTTTTATTTGAGAGCTAGGAAATCCCTTCCCCTGAACTTTTTTTTTTTTTTTATCAGTGCAGTTTTAAAATATAATTTGCTTGAGCTGGGTGAACCTCCGACTGACATACAGGTGTATGCTGACAATCACGAGTGTGGATTGAAGCACAGAGCACAAGACTGGTTGTGGTTAGAGACCTGCGAGACGCTACCAAAAAGCTGAAGCGTACCCACAGGCTTTGTACCTGGAAATGCTTTGTGGCTGTTTGCTTTTCAACTTAAGAGTGAACTCCCCTCTCAGAAAGGGAGAGGGTGGGAAAGATATCAGAATAGACACCTCCCTTGCTGTTCAAAGTGCAAAATTTCCGACAAAGTTTTCTTAAACCCTTCATGTTGCCCATTAATGCCAATGTAAAGAAAACAGCGGCTGTTTTAGGATTTCCTGCTACCCCGCTCGCCATCAGCAGGATTTAGAAAAAAGGCTAAGCGCTGACTTCAAACCTTTCTGAACTTGCCACCTTCTAAAGATAATGCGAATTTTCTAGGTTGGCGCAGCACAGCTATCCATAGCACACCCACCTCGGCTTTTTCCACGTCCTTTGTCCTTTGCTGTCTGGGGAGCAAGGCATCCACATAGATTTTGCTGGGCAAATGCAGTAGTTCAGATGTGTGGTCTCTGACACCCTCAGCACCTGCCTCCTACCAGCAACACATCTAGACTTTGCCATTGGCTTGCTCAGCTCTGCCTGGACAATAGGTTAATGCATAGCACTAGACGACACCTTGCAGTTTGACAGTTCGGCAGCAGGTTCGGGCTTCGGGCACATGGTGAAATATAAATCCAGGTAGCATGGCAAGCTGAGGGTTCTGCCACAAGGCAGTTCATTTTGCAGTACAGGTTTTCAACATGAACTGTTTTGCTTGTCCTATGGGAACCTTGGAAGTCTACTGTTTGAAAGGAAACATTTTCATCATCTGTTTGTAGAGGAAGGATATGAAATGGAGAGGGTGGGTCAGTGCAAGGAGAGGGGAGGCCTTTGGGGGCTGGGCAAAGGAAAGCTCGGTAACTCATGCTGGTTAGGCAGGCTCTCCGAATTCGTGTAGGCAGCTGGGGTGCACATTAATGGAATTAAAGATTGTATTAAATTCCACCATCGCTATGTTCTGGGTTTGTTTCCTTCACCCGTTAGAACATTAGAAGGCTCATGTAACATGCACACAACATATTGAGCATATGTTGTCAATACTCTCTTGGTTGCCAATATTAACGGGAGGAAATACAGCCCGCATGAATGAAATCCACAGATAATCCCCAAGGCTCACAGGCGCCTTTGATTTAATCTCCTTTCCTAGCAACACCGTTAGGTGCCAGACTCAGAGCTGGAGGTATATTGAGAAGAGAGTCCTGACCTTTGAAGAGCACATGGGCATATTTCAGTTGTATTCTCAGTGCACAAAGACCCAGGAGAAACTTTGAAATTCTGTGTCAAAGTTCATTCAGTAAAGAAAGTACTCTGGGGGTCAGACTCCAAGGCAAGCCGTAGCTTTGTAATCTCTTAAATTGGAAACCAGTCAGTGTGAAGGTCTGTGATTATGCTGTGTGTAGGGGGTCTTGTTCTGTCTAAAACAATAATAATGATTCATGAAGGTAACTGTCATGAACGGAAGCCCTACTGTGTGCCTGACACTGTGCTCTATGTTTGTACCTGACACTGTGGTCCCTTCCGTGGGGTGCAAGTCTAATTGCAGGTTTCTGGTGTTAGTTACGGCAACTGGGTGGTTACCAATGTGACTGTCCTTTTGTCTGGAGCACTAGCTGGCACCTGGATGTCGGTCTGTATGCTTGACGGCTTCTTCAACTCTCTTGACATCCTGCTAATCTCCTGGTTTATCTTGGCCAAGGCTTGGGCCTTCCAGTTCCCTTTTGTCATCCCGTCTCAATTCTCCTGTTGCTCTTTCCTCTAAAATTCGGCACATAGATTAGCTATTGGTGGTACTTCTACCCCAACGCCCACAACTAAGATGGACTAACCTGACGCCCACAAAGACAGGATGCTTGCTCATGCAGTGATTGTTAAAGTTCTCAGTCAGAACTAAACTACTGAACATCATATTACAATTCTTAGGTTTCTGTTTTCACTCTCTTCTTGGCTGCCAAACAGCTCTCTGAGCTGCTTCTCTCACAACAAGCCCTGGGCTCCGCATGTCTATTTGTTCTTCAGTCACACACTCCCTCCTGATTGCTGGCAGTGTCCTGGACACAGGGTTGAGTCGGCACAGCTGACCTGTCTGGATTCCCCACTGGCTTCCATTGCTATTTTTCTATCTTAGCATCCTTGACATCATAATTGCCCCATTTTCCTCTATCTTTCTGGTGCCCCTATGCCCCCAACTTCTCAGCCTCTCAGTGTTGGGCAGAACAGAGATTAGTTGTCAGCCAGTCTCTTGTCCTTTTCCCCTCCATAGCCTATCTTCTTCAAGTGGATGTTTCTTTTGGGCCTGTAAATTCAAATCCTACCTGCACGCCCTGGTTCTCCCCTGTACTACCTCTACTCTCAGCCTTTCTCCTGAGCTTCAGACTCATACAGCCAAATGCCTAATCAGCATCTTAGGCTTTAATAGGCATTTTAATTTTTATTTTATTTATTTATTTATTTTTTGTGGTGCTGGGGATCGAACTCAGGGCCTTGTGCTTGCAAGGCAAGCACTCTAATCACTGGGCTAAATCCCCAGCCCCTTAATAGGCATTTTTAACGTTCCTGGCACTTTTTAAATTTTTTATTTTGAGACACAGTCTCTCTAAGTTGCCAGATTGCCCAGGCTGGGTTTGAATTTGCAATCCTGTATACTAAACATCTTAATCTTAGCAGAGCTTGTAGGAAACTTGCACTTTCTTTCCTGAAAATGGTTCTGCTTGTTTCTGCCTTTCTAATTGGATAGCTACATCCAATTCCTAAGGCTAAAAACTTGAATTCATCCCTTGATAACTGTTTTTTCCTTATCCCCACATCCAAATCACTTGTGAGTCCTCATAGTTTTCT
>PVJO010005973.1:0-20471 GCA_004026905.1 Hystrix cristata
AGCCTGGAGCCGCTTCTGCCCCCGCCTCTCCCCTTCCCCCAGCTCTGGAGCTCTCCTGCAGACGCCTCTGGAAGGAAGAGGTGTTCGGGCGGGCTCTGCCCCCTCACCATCACCCCTATCCTACAAGCTAGGTTGGCCATAGCCCTGGCAAATCTTTGTCCTGGTTGGGCCCCAGGCAGCAGGGTATGCTGCCTGAAGCCTAGGGACTTGTCTTAGATCCCTCCCTGTCTCCAAAAGCACGAAGTCAGCACATTCCTGAAGCAGCCAAGTGGACCCCCTCCCCCTTGGTCCACCCTTTCCCACTCCTGCCAGGGCTATTACTCAGGTTGAGCCAGGAAGACTGCTTGCCTTCTGGGCACAGACACACCCCTTCAGTGCCTGGGCATGTATTGATCTTGGCATTGGTGGCACGGCCAGTGGTAGTAGGGTCAGGAAGGAGGTGGATGCTAGAAATCATTTTTGGGCACCCAGAGCAAGGACTGCCCAGGACCTGGAAAATGCCTCCAGAACAGGGCTGCTGTACAGCTTCTGCTTCCACCTTGATGCCTGCTTACCTCCCACCTACCTGACTCAGACCTGCCAGGAATGCCATGCCTGAGGGCCTTCAGTCCTGCTGGGTGAGCCCTTGCCCTGCCTGGGCCCTGCCTGGGCCCTGCCTGGCATGTGTGACTGGTCCTGGGTAAGGTCAGCAGGGGCATGCTGGCAGGCAGAAGGATGCCACCAGCCTTCTGGGTGCTAACAGCCAGGTGGGGATTGGTGGAAAAAGGGAGCAGCTGACAGGTGCACAGGGTCACTAAGTTTCAGGAGCCTAGGGCACAGTGACCAGATCTCTGCTGTGCTTGCCTGCGCATTTTGGCTTGCCCTAGCCTCTTTTTTGTGTGTTGTGTGGGCTAGTAGAGCTGTCTGTTACACCGACACATGCAGGTGCTGCTTCACCTGCCAGCCTCTGCTCACTCTCACCTGTAAATGGGCACATTCCAACCCTTTTCAGAGGAAGGTGGTGAGGACCTGGTGAGATGTATTTCCTCCCCTTTCCTTTTGAAGACACACCCTCAAAAGGGGAGGTAAAAAATGGCATAAAGTGGGGCTGGGGATTTAGCTCAGTGATTAGAGTGCTTGCCTTGCAAGCACAAGGCCCTGAGTTCGATCCCCGGCACCACCAAAAAAAAAACAAAAGAATGGCATAAAGTGGCCCCAAACTGACCTTTGCCCTGGTTCTTAGCCTGGCACCATCCTGGGGGCTGGGCAGTGCTGGCAGTTAATTTCAGCCCATCCCTGCTCACCCTCCCCGTCAGCTTTCAGCCCAGCTAATGAAAAACACCCTGGGGGAGGGGGTAACTGGCAGCTTGTTTCTTTCCCAGTCCAGCTGCTATCCTGCGGGAGGGGGTGCCAGCTGCCACCTGTTGGCCAAATGCTGTTGAAGGCAGCTGTCTCCGCCTTCAGTGGGCCCCGGACCCTTTTTCAGGACAGGGCTGGGGTCTTCTGGGATCCTGGAGGAGCAGGTCCCCTCAGGGCTCTGCTTGCCCCTTTGTCTCAGCTGGGGCTAGCTGGGAACCGGTCTGGTGAGGGAGGGAGGCTGCCCTGGTTGAGGGGTGGGGCCTGGGCTCTCCCCATAATGATGAGCCTTGACCATGCCTTCTCCCCTTTTCAGTGAAGGAGTCTTCAAATGCCCTGAGGACCAACTTCCTCTGGACTATGCCAAGGTGAGTCCACACTGCCAGGCAGAATCCCAGGCAGGCTGTTGCCCTTGGTGGGACCCGGTACCGGCAGCCAGCGGGCTCAGGGCCAGTGTCAACCCAGCGCCTCAGGATCGCGTGCCCCCACAAAGGTAGCCTGTTCTCTCCCACCAGGCCAGTTTGCAAACGGAGGCCTGTGTTTGCCCTAGAGGGCAGGCACAATGCCCAGCCTATGGGGGTGCACAGAGCTGCTCTGTGCCCACAAGAAGTATTCCCTCCCCTTCCGGTGGCAATTTGGACCTGTGGCTGAGTGCCAGGACCCCTCCACCAGGGGGAAGGAAGCAAGGCGCGGGGGGGGGGGGAGTTACCCTGGGACTAAGGAGGCTGATTTGGCTGCATCTCCAAAGGGAGCATTGTCATGTGCAGGCATGTTAAGGACTCCTATCTAGAGTCAACGCAGACACCACCTGCTGTGCCCTTAATCCTTGGGCACAGAGCAACAAATAGCCTAAGAGAAGCCTTTACTGGCTCCAAGGTAGAGCCAGCCTACTGGAGGTGGGAGCTTCAGTGGCTCTGACTCTGGCCACTTCCCTCATCCCTGGCCCCAGATCTACCCAGATCCAGAACTGGAGGTCCAGGTATTAGGGCTGCCTATCCGCTGCATCCACAGTGAGGAGGGCTGCCGCTGGAGCGGGCCGCTTCGACATCTACAGGTGAGGCTCTGATGTGGTTGATGTGGAAGGCCTGGGGCTACCCATTCCTTGCCAGGCACTGACTGCAGCCTTTCCTACCAGGGCCACCTGAATACCTGCAGCTTCAATGTAATCCCCTGCCCCAATCGCTGCCCCACCAAGCTGAGCCGCCGAGATCTGCCTGCACACTTGCAGCACGACTGCCCCAAGCGGCGCCTGAAGTGCGAGTTCTGTGGCTGTGACTTCAGTGGCGAGGCCTATGAGGTGGGTGGGGCCTGGCTGACAATGAAGGAGGGTGGGGCACTTGATAGCCCAGGGATCCCTTAACTCCATCCCCCTGGCATTTTCACAGAGCCACGAGGGCATGTGCCCTCAAGAGAGTGTGTACTGTGAGAACAAGTGTGGCGCCCGCATGATGCGGCGACTGCTGTCCCAGCATGCCACCTCCGAGTGCCCCAAGCGTACCCAGCCTTGCACCTACTGTAGCAAGGAGTTTGTCTTTGACACCATCCAGGTGAGGCCTTTTCTGAGCTGTGGGCTGTGGGGCAGGTGACAGAATCAGGCTACTGACTGCTGCCTCTGCCTCTATGCTCCCAGAGCCACCAGTACCAGTGCCCAAGGCTGCCTGTGCCCTGCCCCAACCAGTGTGGTGTGGGCACTGTGGCTCGTGAGGATCTGCCAGGCCATCTGAAGGACAGCTGCAGCACCGCCTTGGTGCTATGCCCGTTCAAAGACTCCGGATGCAAGCACAGGGTGAGATGCCCCTTTTCTTTCCTGCGAGCCTCTTTAGCCCTGGAAGCCGTAGATCAGTGCTGGTGAACCTGTGGTACCTGTGCTGCATGGAAAGCTCTAAAAGACTGGCCATCACTGCCCTAGATGGAGGCTAGGTTTCCTGGTGTGACCCAGGCCTTAGTGGTCCCTGCTGTGAATCCGTTAGTCTTTCCCCCTCCTGGCCAGCTCTAGCTTCTTCCTAGCACCATCATGCAGACCTGGCACATGCTGTCCCACCCCCAGTCCTCTCCTGTCCCCTGGACCTTACCCCTCTGCTAACTTCCCTCCCTTCCCTTCCTGGGCCTGGGGCTTTGCCAGCAGTGCCCTAAGCTCGCCATGGCACGGCATGTGGAGGAGAGTGTGAAGCCACATCTGGCTATGATGTGTGCCCTGGTGAGCCGGCAGCGGCAGGAGCTGCAGGAACTGAGGCGAGAGCTGGAGGAGCTGTCTGTAGGCAGTGATGGGGTGCTCATCTGGAAGATTGGCAGCTACGGACGGCGGCTACAGGAGGCAAAGGCCAAGCCTAACCTTGAGTGCTTCAGCCCAGCCTTCTACACACATAAGTATGGTTATAAGCTGCAGGTGTCTGCATTCCTGAATGGCAACGGCAGTGGTGAGGGCACACACCTCTCACTCTACATTCGTGTGCTGCCAGGCGCCTTTGACAATCTCCTTGAGTGGCCCTTTGCCCGCCGTGTCACTTTCTCCCTGCTGGATCAGAGTGACCCTGGGCTGGCTAAGCCACAGCATGTCACTGAAACCTTCCACCCTGACCCAAACTGGAAGAATTTCCAAAAGCCGGGCACTTGGCGAGGCTCCCTGGATGAGAGTTCTCTGGGCTTCGGATACCCCAAGTTCATCTCCCACCAGGACATCCGGAAGCGAAACTATGTGCGGGATGATGCAGTGTTCATCCGTGCCTCTGTTGAACTTCCCCGGAAGATCCTCAGTTGAGGGCTCGAGGGGAGAGGGCGAAGGGACGTGACTGTCAGGCACCGGCTGAACCGGAGAGGGGCCGGATCCCCTTTCAGCTGCTGTCTGCTGTCTAGGTTCTGTGACCCCACTCTCTCCTTACCACCACCACCCTCAGGTGCCTCCACGTGGTGCTTCAGCCCTGGCCCCTGAGGGGAGCAGGTCTCGGGCTTATCAAGGGCTGGAAACAAGTGATCCCAGGGCCTGTCTCCCTTCCTGGGCAGAGCAGACATGCCTTGGTGCCGGCCGTATGTGTCTCGGATTGAGGTGCCTGCTCAGGTGCTATGTCCCAAGAGCCATAATGGGGGGAGGGGGAGTTGGGAAAGGGAAGGGTAGTTCAAAGAATCTGTCTTGAGATTGATTTCTCTTCCCCTTTCCCCAGCTGTGTCCCCTCTGGTTATTTATTTCCTCGGTGCCAAGAGGGCACAGCAAGGGAGCCCTGGTTTTTAATAAATCCTGAATTCTATTTATTAACTTGGGTCCACCCTGTCTCATCTGGGTTGGTTGGGGCCATGGGAGGCTGGGCCCAACTGAAGGCAAAGGAGCAGTGGGAGATGAGGTTGGCCAGTCTGGCCCAAAGATCTGCTGTCTTGCTGGACCTCCATCTGGTGGACAACAGGAGAACTGTAGCAGGCTTTTTGTAGGCATTATCTGCCCCTGCCCTCTGGTGGTTAGATGAAGGAGGTGCATGGCCCCTTACGTCTGAGGCTGGAGTTCAGGGCCCATCCCCCCATCAGACCTTAGGCTTTCTTGGTCAAAACCTAGCATTCATTGGATCCCCTTGCCGCTGCCGCTGCCCTTTCCTGCTGTCTAGGGATTGAACAGGGCTTTGCACATGCCAGGCAAGCACTCTTCCTAAGTTGCAGCCCAGCCTTTTTAAATTCTAAGACAGGCTCTTATGTTGCCCAAGCTGGCCTTGAACTTGTGTTTCTCCTGTCTCAGCCTCCTGAGTAGCTAGGATTACAGATGTACATTCAGCATATTTGAATATTTAGTAAACACTGCTAAGCACTTGTATGTTCAATATTTGATATAAGTGAAATAGCTTTTGTCGTAATAAAAGGACCTTTTTTAAGCGATGAGGTTCTGCTACAAATACGTAGTCCAGGCTGGTCCTGAACTTGCATTGTGGCCCAAGCTGGCCTCAAACTCATGATTCTCTTGTCTCAGCCTCCTGAGCACTGGTAATAGAGGCATGTGGCACCACAGTGGGCAAAAGGACCTATCTTAAGCAGGGCTTACTGGAGAGTTAATGAGATAATACGTGTTTCTGACAGTGTTTAATGAATGTTAATCTGTGAAGTCCAACCCACAGCCAATGACTAAACTAAGTAAAGGGGCCTTTAAGATGTACAAGGCACTTACTTGGGGTTTTTTCATCTGTATGTCATTTGCTTTTTGTACAGGGCTCAAAGGGTGCCTGATTACCTGTATTTTACCAGTGAAACTAGGACAGAAAAGAATTGACTTATCAGTGCTCCTTCAGTTGTTTGGGGGCAGGGGCTGGATTTTATCTTCCTGGTGCTGGATAGCCAGTCAGTGCTTTGTGCATGACACTAAGCTCCAAGCCCAGGCTCTGGGTTGTTTTAAACTCCAGCAATCCCTGGAAGTGTAGCTTCTTCTAATTTTGGTAATACACTTGGGTTTGCTTTGGCAAGTTACTTTGTTCCGTGCAATATCACTAAAATGAATTCTGCTCACTTCCTAGATATTGTTGTAGTGATTAAGTGAATGAGTTGGCATAAAGTACCTTACTCTTGCCTAGTCTTGAGAAGAGGCTCAATGTATGGGAGTTATCTGTAAAGGAAAGCGCATGGGCAAATCTTTCCTCCCACACAGAGGATGGAGTGAAAAGGCCTTTACGAGATGACAGGAAAGGACTGAACCAGGGCTGGCCAGCCTGGAGAGCTCCACAGTCTGGTCTTGTCAGAAGACCAGGGCGTCCACCCATCTAGGGTAACTGGTCCCTCAAGCAGACCAGTTTGGTACAGTGACGCCTGGAAACTGGGAGAGAAAACCATGGCAAAGCCACCTTGCCAGCATCTAAATGAAGCTTTGCAGTTGAACCCCATTCTCAGCCAGCCTAGTGGGCTTGACCCTCGTTCCAGTGTCAGTCACAGTTTGCGGAACTCGCCAGGTTCTGCATCACAGTGAGCTGGAGTCCCCAGACACCCATCTCAGCCCAAGAATCACTGTCTAGCTCTTGGACCTTGGGCAGGCTGCAAGTCTCAGCTGACAGGAGAAGGAGGCAAAGCACTTTGACAAAAGGGCACCCACAGAGAAGGGCATGCCAAGGAGGGAAGGGTGTTTTGAACTTCACCAGTGTTCAGAAAGCTACCAGCCGACTCTTGCTACCAAGGATTTGATTTCATCTTTGAATCCTGTAATATCAATCTTTACTTCCATCACATTTTAGCTTAAACCCAAACCCAGCAGAAAAGGGAGGAGGGTAATTCAAGTAGCTCTTTTGGTTTGTTTCCCTTGTAGATAAGAGGGAAAGTTCTGCTCAATCCATGAGGAAATTCAAATCACAGGAGGCAGGGCAGTTTTCATGTTACACACGACAGCACTCATTATCTCCACCCCTCAAAGGCCCTTAGAAACTCTAGTGTTGGAGGAAGAGCGGTTTAAATTTTTCTGTTGGCTTTACTGGCAAATCAGATCACCATTTCTTGGATGCCTCTTGCAGTAAAAATTCAGGACTCTCAGCCTCCAGTGAGAGGCAGCAAACCATACTCACCCACCAAACGGCACACTAAGGCCCTAGCAAACCATGGAGTCCATCCCTCACATTCCCCATCAGAGGAATGGGCTGCTGACTTAACTATCTAGCCATGTCCTACACTGCCCCAGAACCTTAACTGGGGTAATCAATTGGGGCGGGCTTGGACATCAGCACCACACAAAGGAATTACTCCCCTTCTAGGTATGAAAAAAATCACCTCAAACATTCACTGCATTAAACAAATAGGACAAGGTCAAAAGGTGAGGTTTTTTCTCTTTACTGGTTTATAATAATCTTAAAAACCCCATCACACCCATAAACCACCACAGGTGAGGAGGTGAGAGATGGAGAATGAATGCTACAGTATGTGGATAGAGTGGGGAATCCAGGTACTCCCTAAGGGTGGCATGGGATGGAGGCAAGGAGTGTGGATAGGAGGCCCTGGCTTGGACCCTTATTGCTGGTTGGGGGTTGGCTGGCAGAGGGGCAGGGGGACTCAGGTTGAATTAGGAAACATCTCACACCAAAGGTGAGGGACGTTGGCGGGGCGCAGAGTACATTTTCCATGCAGACTAGGGGTGGGAGTGAGAGCTTCAAAGACTTGCACCCCTATACAGGAGATGGGTTTGAGGTGGTTTGACTTAAAACCCCCAAGTTGGTGTCTGGTCCAGTTTCCTACAGTGGCAGCTCACCCTTCAGGGAGAGGCTTTGTGGATTTCAACAAGAATATCTGATTTGGAGATCAAGCAAGAGGTAAAGGAGACAACAGTGCTCTTTAAGTTTGATTTCTAAAAGCAGGAACTGGAAAGGGACCCTGGGAGAGACGGTGGTCAACACCTGGGGAGAAGGCATTGCACCAGAAGCTGCAGGCGCTCCTGAGGGCTCAGGGACACGGAGGGGCCAGTGTTCACAGACAGCAGGAAAACAACTGGGACAATAAATTAGGATTTCATGTTGCTATCATTTGGCATAACACAATCAGGCTTTTTGTTTTTTTTTAAAATACAAGGCAACTTGCCAACACATAATTTAAAAACTGGTCTTCAGTCACATTGCTTCAGATCACTAGAGAATTTCTGGCTAAGGAAGAGTGGACAGTAAACAGAACCCCAAATCTTAAGTATCATCTCACATTCCCCAAAGCAAGAGGAAAGTAAGGTTTGTTTGGTTTAAAAAAAAAAAAAAAAGTCAGAGCCCAACTGTACATCTTTTAACAGAAGAGGGGTGCAAAGATTTACAATAAAATATAATCTAAGTTTAAAGTTACAGAGCAGAGTTACATTTCTAGCCAACTAATTGTCACTTAGGAATGAGACAGAGCATGGAGTAGATGGGGGATGGGTTGGGAATGGGCAGGGGCAGGAGGGGCAATTTCCAAGGTAGGCCTGTCTCCAGCAGATTACAACCATGCTCATTTGGTAGCGGAAGGATTCAAAGAGCTTAAGGCTTTGTGTTTTTTTGTTTTGTTTTGTTTTGTTTTCTCCTTCACTAATCTGAGGGGCTGCAAAAGGAGGCGATTAGGAGGGTGAATGTACCTGTGGGGCCATTCATACACAATGCTACTCAAACCCACACTACATTCATACAGAAACATGACATTTAAAACTTACAGTGTAGAGCAATATTCTTAGCCAGTGTAGGGAAAACCAAATGCATTTTAACTTTTTTTTTTCTTTTTTGGTGTTTTTAAATTCCAAACTCCAATGTGATCATCCCTCATCTACCTAATTTCTCCAGTAAGGTAGTTTTATTTATTTTTTTGCTTTTTTTTTGAGGAGGAAGGGGAAGTAAGGATGGGAACAGCAGTTAAGTTAGGAGACAGACAACAGTGAGAAGGGATCTGGGATGCCGGCTGGCCACTGCATTTCTCTAGGTCTGGAAAGAAAGTAAGGAACCAAGACACCAATAGAAAGATTTTTCTCCATTTTTCAAGGCTATGGCCCTGAGTAATGGAAAGGAGCTGGGAAGAGATGAAGATTGGGTTAGTTTTGATTTGAGATCTTTGGGTGAATAAGGAATTAACTTTCAGAACACTTGGAAAGCCTGGCTTCTTAACGCCAGAGAGAGACAAAGCAGCCTGGAGTTAGGGGCCTAGGCCCCTTCCTTTAGTCACACCCCAGTTCTAAGGGAACAGCAGAGGCTCAGAAAAAGATGGGAGGATGGTATGAAATGGCTGAGGTGGAAAGCCCCACAGGCAGGCAGTGGAGGAGAGAAAAGCCTAGGGTTAGAGTTAGGTTCTAACATAAAAACAAAAGTTGCTGGAGGGGAGGATAAGAGGACCTCTTCTGCCCCCAATTTGTTCCTGCCAAGTTCCCTTCCTTAGATATCTAAGAATGATCACATTGGAGCAGTGAAACTTTGAAACTACCCAGTTACTTAAAAGTAAGACTAAACCTAGGAGGGCGATGTATGACATGTTGCTTCAGGAAAGTACCACACCTCCCTATCTATACCCCGGATGCTGAATATGAAGACTTCGACTATCTGTGGGATCAGGGGCTCGGCTGCCAGGGGCTCGGTGGGCCTTGCTTAGCATGGCCAGGCTCTGTTCTCGGAAGCAGGCCTGCTGGAAATCCCCACTCAGGTAATCCACTGTTTGTATCAAGCTGTTCTGGCTTGCCACTGGACCACCCCCAGTCCCTGCTCGGTAGTGGGCCCCAGGAGCTGCTGCACAGTCAAGGGGTGCACCTGTGGCCTGCCCACCATGGAACGGCATGGCAAGGTCCTGAGACCCCGAGCTGTCGCTATTGGGAGTGGGCAGAATGTTGTTCCACAGGGGTTGGAAGTAGTGACCGTTGGGGTAGGCCAGTGGGGCTGCCAGGCCGTTGACTGGTGGGGATGGGGTCGGCTTCTCCAGGGGTAGCTTCAGATGGAAGGACTGTGCCAGGCAGAGTTCCTGCGGGTAGGCAGGGGCTTTGCCCACAAAGCCAGGCCCTGCCAACTCACGTCCTGCTGCATGCTTGCCTGCCAGGCCAGGGGCTGGCGTCCCACCAGCCTCGCTGCACATCTGTTGTAGGTGGGCCAGCTGGTGCTGGTTCCAGGCAACTGGCTTGAGGTCCCTGGGATAGCCAGCAGGGGCTCGAGAGATACCTGTGGGCAGGTTGACAGAGCCTGCAGCAGGCAGTGCGGCCGTGACCGCGTGGGTGTGCTCCATGGGATTGACCACACAGGAAGGCATTGGTGTGGGGACACTGTGGGTTGAGACCCGCGTGCTTGCATTGATGAGCAGACTGCGACTAATGGGGCTGGGGTTGGCGATCTGGCCCTCACACACTGAGGTAGTGCTGATGCCTGCCCTCGTCTGGCAAAACTGGTTGATCTGGTGCACGATGCTGCTCAGGTCCGGGGGCTGGCTGTGCTGCAAGGTTGCCGCCATGGAGAGGGGGATACTTGAGGTAGACACGGTCACATTCGGGGGGGCATCTGAGTCTGGCATCTTCCGGCCTCCATGCAGCAAGGGATTGGGGGGGTGCTGGAGACCCTGGTGGGCCAGGGCCTGAGGGTGAACCAAGCCCTGACTTTGGGCCATAGGCTGAGGGTGGCCCAGGCCCTGAGGCTGCTGGAGGCTCTGAGGGTGAGACAGCGCCTGTGGTGGCGGGATACCCTGAGGGTGCTGCAGCGTCTGGGCAGGGGCATGGGCCAGGGTCTGTGCATGCTGCAGGGCCTGCTGGCGGGCCAGAGCCTGGGCCTGGGGGTGGGCTAAAGTGCTGGGTGCCACAGTAGCATAGGGTGCCACTGGGGGGTTCATGATGGCCTCAGGGAGTAACCGGGCTCGGGTGCCGTCAAAGTCCTTGAGTATGCTTTTGGCTGGCACTTTGACAATGGCAAGGAGGCCTGCCTTGGTGGCAGCCTGAGTCGGGTAGGGGCTGTAGCGCTGGGCTGATGTGTCGAGGCCGTTCACAGTACGACGAACGTGTTTCCGCTGGGGAACCTTCACACTGTTGGGGAAGATTTTTATAGTCAGTGGGTTGTTTGCGACCTTCTTAGCATACGCGTCCAATTCGGCTGGGGTAGGATAGTGAGCAGTTCTCATTTTCTGTGTAGTGTCCCCTAGAGAGAGAGAGAGAGAGAGGGAGAGAGAGAGAGAGAAAGAGAGAAAGAGAGAGAGGGGAAGGAGAGCAAAGAGGGAGGGAGCTCATCAGTGCCAAGCCAACCAGCCCTTCTAGATTCCCCTGTTGAGGGTGTGGCATGAAAATCAGATTTTCTGTAGCTTTTATTCTAGATCCAGCCTCAGCCCCCACAATAACAAGTACTGATGGCATTTAGTAAGTACATACAGTGGGCGCCAGTCCTTGTGTCAAGAGGTAGTCTACCTCAGTTTTCCTCACTATTGCTATAGGAGGTAAGTATGCTTATGATCTCCATTTCATAAACGAAGTAACGAAAGAGCAGAATGGCAAAGTAATTTCCTAAATCCCATATCTTTTTGTTTTGTTTTGTTTTGCTTTGTTTTGTTTTTGAGACACGGTCATGTTATGTAGTTCAAGCTGGCCTTGAATTCACTATGCACCCAGGCTGGGCTTAAACTCATGGCCTTCTGCCTCAGTCTCCAGAGTGCTGGGATCACAGGCTTATGCCACCACACCCAGTTTGTTTTCTTTTTTGTTGTTGCTGTTTTAGTTTTTTTGAGACAGGGTCTCACTTTGTTCAGGGTGGCCTTCAAATGACTGTAGCCCAGACTGGCCTCAAAGTCACTGTAATCCTCAATTGGGATTACAGGTGTGCACTACCACATCCAGCAAAGTCCCAAATCATGGGGAGCCAGAATCTGCCAATTCTCACAGATGTAACCAAGAATTATTCTGCTATATGGAACTCTTAAGTTCCTACCAGCCAAACTGGCATGAGGGTTGAAAGTTCGAGGCAGGGCTGCATGACAGGGCCTTTGTGGCTACCAGGACCCTTCTCATGACATTCTGATAAAGAGGGTACCCAGAATGACTACACTTCAGTCTGCAGCGGCCAATGAGGGTCAGCTTTCTCTTGTTCTTTGGCAGCTGGGTACCATGCCCACCTGGCACAGTGGCCTACCTGGACACTTTTTTCCCAGGGACAGAGGAAGAAGCTGCCAACATCCCTATGTCACAAGTTCATTTTTGTTTACAGTTTACTCTGGTGCCTGACTAGGTGAAGGTTTTATTTGTCTGTTGGAAAGTGATAATAAATGACAGAGCAGCGGGGGGGAACTGGGAAGGGATTCAGAGTATCTTTGAGTCCTGGAAGTCAAAAATAGTCTGTAGGTGGTCCATGTCAGCTGTCACTTTCCAAAAAGAAAGGAAAAACCTGCCTTCCTTTGGAGACTGCGGAAATACCTACTCAATGCATCTCATTAATGTTAACAGTCTCTTTGTTCCCATCTCCGGGTGCCTCCCATCAGGGAGCTCCAGCGGATGTCAGGCTTCCAGTCAAAAAGGAAAAGGTTCCCAAAACAAGAGCTCTTTAAGGATGCCCTTTCCCTCTCTCAAAGGAGGGGTCACTCATGAGTATACACAAAAGGTGCTTAATAAATGCTTGCTGAATGAGTAAGTACAGTCTGCCCAAAGCATAAGGAAATGGGCTTGGCTGGGATCCTGGGCTCAGCTAGTTGACTCGGTTCCTACTTCCTCCCTTACAGAAGGCAGCTAGCACAGACCAAGGACTAATCTGCTGAATGCCCAGCTTGTGGCCTCAGCTGGCCTTGGCCCAGAGGAGACCCCATTCAAAGTCACATCACTGGGAATGAACTGGAACAGAAGCGGAACCAGTGAGTGTGTTAGAAGGAAAAGGGCACAGCTGCCTGTGTTTGGTGGCATTGCTGGTTAGCTGGCAACAACTGCTTAGAAACTGCTGCTCTCGGAAGCAGGAAGAGAAAGCTCAAGTCCAGGATGGGCAGAGAAATTTGGTCCCATGTTCAAGAAAGCTGACCTGGGGAAAAAAAAAGAGCACACAGAAAAGAAAAGGCCTGTTTTTTTGTTTTCGTTTTTTGAGACAGGGTATCGCTGTGCAGTATAGGCTGGCTTTGAACACACTATGTAGCCCAAACTGCCCTCTCAAATGCTGGGATTATAGGTGCGCACCACTATGCTTGGTCAAGCTTGTCTTTTCAAAAACTGGTACAATGTCTTGTACTTTGCAGATGACTCCAACATATTCAACAGCCCGCTTTATTTGCTGAGTACAGAATAGATGCTTGTATATAAATTAAATGTTTACATCAGAGTCTACAAACTTAAAATTTGTTTCTGTTAAGATTCTCTCGGGGCTGGGAATTTAGCTCAGTGATTGGAGTGCTTGCCTTGCAAGCACAAGGCCCTGAGTTTGATTCCCAGCACCAAAAAAAAGAATAATATTAAAAAAATATAAAAAAAGATTCTCTCTAGCTGGGCATAGTGGCACACACTGGTAGTCCCAGCACTCAGAGGCTGAGGCAGAAGGACTACTGCACGTTCCAGGCCAACCTGGGCTACACAGTGAGACCCTGTCTCAAAAAAAAAAGATTCTCTCTAAAAGTAATAAATGAATTTAGGAGGGCAAGAAATGTAACCACATATGGGAAGACAAAAACAAGGACTGGGAAAGATATGCAAGAGCCTTCCACAGGGAAAAGTTTAAGTAGCCCCTGTTCTTATATTGATGAATAAAAGCAAAGATAGTAAGTGGGATAATCCTGACACAGTGTTTTGCATTACAAAGGCTGAAATTTTTTTTTTTTTTTTTGGTGCTGGGGATCGAACTGGGGTCCTTGTGCTTGCAAGGCAAGCACTTTAACCACTGAGCTAAATCCCCAGCCCCAAAGGCTGAAAATTTACTCAGCATAATTCAAGACAGGGGAGGTCAAATGGGTTGAGTCACTTAGTAAATATTTTTTAAGAGTTTGTCATTATGATCTGTGCCTTAACTACACAAGTCTGAGTTACAGTGTGAAAGCAGTTACATGTAATATAGCATAATGAACAAGTGTGATTGTGTTCCAATAAAACTTTAATTACAAAAAAATTTAAATGTTTGTGAAATGTCTGACTCAGGATAAGTCTTAAAAATATGAGTGATAGAAGGAGGAGATGGAGGAAAAAAATGGAAACAAAGCTTTTGTAAATAAGGAGGGGAAGAGGGGTTGAAGGGAGGGGAGGGGAATGGGAAAAAAAACAGCAGCAAGATATATCTTAGCTATCATGTACAGGTACAAATTCCCTATGATGAATGTTACCATCATGTATATCTAAAATGTACCACACTAAAATAAAATTTTAAAAAATATGAATATGATGGTAATAACTGAGGTCCGGAACATGGGGGAGGTAGAGAGGCCCAGAAACCTTCCATTCATTGCCTCTGTGTTTCCCTCTGCCCATTCTGGTGGGCTTTACTCTTTGAAATCCAAGTGAAAGACAGTGGTACAGTAAGTAGCAAGAGTTCCAAGTCAGTATCAACTGTCAGGTGGGTTTTTTTGAGTTTTGTTGTTGCTGTTGTTCTTTGAGATAGTTTCACTGTGCAGTTCAGGCTGGGCTCAAACTTACTAAGTAGCCTAGGCTGGCCTTGAACTTGTGATCCTCCTGCCTTAGCCTCCCAAGTGCTGGCATCACAGGGGTGCACCACCACGCCTGGCTCAGCTTGATTCTTCCCAGCAGTGGTGACAGGGCACCTTAGCCTCATTCAAGTGTACTTAGCCACTTTGATTAGCTTCCTTTGTCCTGCCTCCCCTGATGATGACAGTGGTAAAAAGACCAGTCAAATACAGGAATCAGAATTAGTAAAAAATAAGGGTGGAGAGCATGAACACAAGGGTACAGAATCTTTGTTAAGAAAAAACCCCAATGATGAGAAGAGTAAGCTGAACAAGAAAGAGGTCACACTCTGGAAATACAGTATCACCTACCTCACATACCATACTTGAGCTCAACCTTGAATAAAACATGTTTACCCCAACATTTTCCTTCACTATGAGGCTTCACTATGTTGGCCAGATAGGCCCTGAACTCCAGGGCCCAAGTAATCCTCCTGTTTCAGCTTCTTGAGGAGCTGGGCCTACAGGCATGTACCACCATCCCCAGCTTCTTTTTCAACACTTTCTTACCACAGTCGGGCTGGCACCTGTCTTTGGTCTGTAACATATTCCCCCTAAAGGCAAAGCTGACACAGATAGCACGGCTTTTAAAAAATGTATTTAAACTGGGTGTAGTGGTACATACTTATAATCCCAGCACTTAGGAGGCTAATGTGGGAGGACTTCCACAAGTTCAAGGCCATCCTGGGATACATAGTGAGTTCAAGACCAGCCTGAACTACATAGCAAGACCCTGTCTCAAGAAACCAAAGAGCTCTACCACCACCACCACTTTGGCCCTGACTGTCCCCCACTGCTGCCTCCGTGGGGGCCTCTGCCTCAAAGAAAAAAACCATATGCTTTGTCTCCTGGGCCCAGGACACAGGCATGGCAGAAGGCAGCAGCTGCGGGGAACAGGTGCGGTGGGTGGTGGAACAGTGGGCCAGGCAGGGACACCAACAAGCGGGACTAGGGCAAGCAGGGGTAGTGGCCCTATTAACCCAGCCTCACTTCCTCCCAGCAACATCCAGCACATAGATCCCATCATGGAGCAGCTCAAGACCTGGTGCCTGTTTGACAGCTTCTGCTGGGACTGTCTGGCCGATGTGGGCATCAAGACAGCTTACCAAAACCTGAGGCAGAAAGTGGATAATTTTGTGTCAACACATCTGGACAAGCAGGAATGGAATCCTACAATGAACAAGAACTATAAAATGGTCTGAGACAGAGCATGGTTCAATCAGGGATGTTGGAAGCAGGAGTAGACAGGGTTATATCTTAAGTGGTGGATCCAAAACTAAACCATATCTTCAGGCCACAGACTGAACGAGCAATTCACGTGTTGCTGGCAGCAAAGGAAAAAGAAGGCGGTGCTGGCACCCCCTCCGGGGCCTGAAAGCCAGAACCTTATAGCTCAGTCCCAAGACAATTCCTAGGCTTGACACCTTTTGAAAGCTCCATTTAATTAATGGTTAAGAGATGAATTCCTGTTACCTAGGAGTACCACTTCGGTCAGTCAGCATCACCACTGATTTCAAGATCTCTGCTTTGCCCATGGTGCAGTGTCCAGATTGAACAGAGACCAAGCCTGGCAATGAGAAAGTCGTTCATGTGCCCCTGCTTTGCACCGCTACTTCACCCGCTTGTCCAAGGGTGTGACACCTAGTAGACACTAGAGAAGTATAAACACTACAGCAACCTAATGTGGTCCTGAAACAAACTTTTATACTTGAACATGGAGACTGCACATGCGTTTTAAAGTTTGAGCTCTGGGATAAACAGAAGCTATTATAGTAAAAGACCATAGTCCCAAAGGTAACTTCAAGGAATAAGGACAGTATGGTTAGCTTGGAGCAGGTATTTGACAGTACTTATTTGATACTGTTTCTCAGAGTTACAAACTAGAACATACAAGCCGACAACATCTGTCGAGAGCCTTAAAATTGTTGTGATCAAGGACTGGGGATTTAGCTCAGTGGTGGTAGAGTGCCTGCCTTGCAAGTACAAGGCCCTGAGTTTGATCCCTAGCACCAAAAAAATAAATAAATAAATAAAAATTGTTGTGATCTTCTTGTACATGAATCTTCTAGCCAGTTTCCTTTCCTTTGTCAGAGGTGGAGTGATGAGCAATCTAAACATTAGGTATAAAGAAAACCACTTGCAGGCTTTCTGTCCAGGGCATCTTTCTGTCCTGCAAGGGCTAGTGAGTCTTAGAAGTATTCTTTTCTCATGGCTACATTTTTTGGAAAAGCAAATGATCAATAAATGGTGTTCTGGGCTGGGGATTTAGCTCAGTGGTTAGAGTGCTTGCCTCGTAAGCACAAGGCTCTGAGTTCAATTCCCAGTACCAAAAAACAAAACAAAACAAACAAACAAATAAATGGTGTTTTACAAACAAACAAAAATATTATAAATATCTGGTACTAACCCTGTCATTTCAGGCTAGGGATTTAGCTCAGTGGTTAAAGCACTTGCCCAGCAAGTACAAGGCCCTGAGTTCAATCCCCAGCACCAAAAAAACAAAAACACTGTCACTGATACAGACACAGATACAGAATGGGGAACCTATTGTTAAAAAAAGAGTTAGATCTAGATTCAAGCAGTGGCTTCCTTCTCTGTCTATGAGAATCTCAGTCATTTCTCACTCATCAACAGAAATGACATCTGCTTTCCTACATCACAGAATTATTACCTGGATCAAGAAACTCAATGTATAGGAAAACGCTGTGTGTACAGGAACCACAACTGCTGGTATTTATTCGAGGACAGCATGTTTGGCCAAGTCTGCCCAAGGGTAGGACAAAGTAAACTGATAAGGAATCCCCAACTGTAGGACCCCCCTGGCCTTGAGCCTGGACATTCGATGTGGCAGAACACACTGCTGTCTAGCTCAAGGATTGGAAGGAAAAAACTTTCCCTGAATCTCGCCTTCCTAGAGATGTCCTTACTTATCCTCCTATTCTGAAGGTCAGAAGACATGAGTGGCATATGTAGCAGGAACCTGCATCTGGAGGGTGCAGGTAATGTTTCAAACACAAACTGTGGAATCTGACTTGAATATGAGTTCTAGCTCAGTCACTGATTGTCATGTGACATAGGCAAGTGACAAACGTCTATGTCTTAGCCTGAGAAAGTAATTTCCATATGGAATTATTAAGGAA
Organism: Hystrix cristata; assembly: GCA_004026905.1. Lineage (NCBI taxonomy): Eukaryota > Metazoa > Chordata > Mammalia > Rodentia > Hystricidae > Hystrix > Hystrix cristata. Next base: position 17,520 of record PVJO010005973.1, read on the forward strand.
TAAAAGAAAACATATGGCTGGACACAGTGGTGCACACCTACAGTCCCAACAACTTAGGAAGGTAAGGCAGGAAGATGGCTTTAGACCAGGAGTTCAAGGCCAGCCTAAGCAATACAGTGAGATCTTGTCTCAAAAACAAAAACAAAAACAAAACAAAACAAATATGAGATGACATATGTAAAAACACTGAACATAGTGCCTGGCACATGGTAAGCTCTCAGGAAATGTTAGCTATTATTTCTAATATCTCTGTGAGTTACCTAGTCATTGGGCCAATTCTCCATTTCCAGCCACCTCCACAAGGGGGCAGACAGGCATCTAAAGATACAGTAAAAGTAATTGGCATTTATCCCCCAGGACCCCAAGTATCTGCCACAAAGGAGGTCAAAGTTGTCATGTACCACATGATGTGAGGACGAAGGACCGCTGATAATTTCAGTCATTTATATTCCTCCTTCCCTTCTCTCCCTCCATCCCTTCCTTGCCCCCTTTCCTCTTCCTCTTCATTCACCCGCGCGTGTGTGCGTGCGTGCGTGCGTGCGTGCGTGTGTGTTTCACTGGGAGTTGAACCCAGGGGTGCTACATCCTCATACCGTTTTTTAAATTTTGAGACAGACTCTCACTAAGTTGCCCAGTGGGCTCAAACTTGTGATCTTTCTACCTCAGCCTCCCAAGTAGCCAGGAACACAGGCATGTGCCATGAGTAGTCCAGGCTATTCTCAAACTCAATAAATAGCCCACGCTAACCTTGAACTCATAATCATCCTGCCTCAGCCTCTTTGAGTGATGGGCTTAAAGATGTGCCTCACCACACCTGGCCACAGTAAATATTTTATGAGTTGTAACTATACATCTGGATCCTCAGCTAGAGAAATGAAATGCAGAAGCCTGGGGATAAGGAAGAAAAAATTACAAAAATCACGTGTTTGGGACACTAGGAGAAAATGGGTCAGAAAGATATATTTGCAAGCACCAAGTTCCAAAATGGCTGAAGATTCTCAAAGCAAATAACACCATGGCATATACAATCCAGAACAACTCAAGGAGGGCACTGACCTGTCCCCAGTTGTGGCCTCGACAGCTTCTGGACCCACCCAAAGCCATGATGTTCTTTAACCCAGCCTGCCCTATGGCAAATTACACATCAAGGATAGGAAATGTATTATACTCTCCCCTACAGACAGAAAAGCATGGAGAAGAGAAAAAGAAGGGATTGAACTGGGTGTGGTGATGTACACCATCCCAGCACTTGGGAGGCTGAGGCAGGAGGATCCCAAATTTGACCCCACCCTGGCCAACCTAGAGAGACTCTGTCTCAGAATAAAAAATTAGCCAGGTGTGGTGGTGCACATTTGTAATCCCAGCACTCAGGAGGCTGAGGAAAGAGGATCTCAATGGGGAAAAAAGAAGCAACAAGGTATGTCATGTACAGGTACAAATCCCCTATGATGAATGTTATTACTATGTACATCTAAAATGTACCATTAAAACAAAATAAAATTAAAAAAAAAAAAAAAAAAAAAGGATCTCCGTGAGTTTGAGGCCAGCCTGGACTACACAGAGAATTCAAGGACAACCTGGAATACATACCAAGACCCTGTCTCAAAAATATGGGTCAGGGATTTACCTCAGTGGTAGAGTGATTGCCTTGCAAGGGCAAGGCCCTGAGTTTGATACTCAGCAACCCCCCCAAAAAAGTAAAATACTAATTGCCTGTAGCACAAATGAAAAAGAAAAGAAAAGGAGAAAAAAATTAGAAGGGATCAATTCTGTGAACTGTGAACTAGAACACACAGTTGCTAAAGTGTGGGGGAAGCTATTAGATAATTTACAATGCTGGGCCACAAAGCCACAAATCATTTTTCTGTACCCTTGGTCCATCTCCCATACTTCAAGCTGACTTTTTTATTTTTGCAGTGATAAGGATCAAACCCAGAGCCTTGCACATGTCAAGCAAGTACTTTGCCACTAAGCAATACCCCCAGCCTAAGCTAAACCTTTTTTTTTTTTTTTTTTTTTTGGTGCTGGGGATCGAACTCGGGGCCTTATGCTTACAAGGGAAGCACTCTAACTGCTGAGCTAAATCCCCAGCCCTAAGCTAAATCTTAAACTATAAAGCACATTAAACTAGAAATGCCTGTGTACCATTTCACCCCACAGATCCCAAACTCTGTGTTTCTACCTACTTACAAGATTCTCCTAAGGGCTGGAGATGTGGCTCCGTGGGGAGTACTTACCTAGCACTCATGAGAGTCTTGGGCGCAATCCCTAGCACCACAAAAAAACAAAACAAAAACACCCTCCTGAGGATGGGATGCAGGAAACAGCTGAACAGGAGAGTTGCAAAACTCTTTTTGTCCTTGGGATTGAAACTAGGCTCTGTCAGCTCAAGTCATAAAACCAGTATTTTGTTCTATTTTGTTTCTAGCACTAGGGATAGAACACAAGGCCTTGTGCATGCTAGGTAACTGCTATACCACAGAGATACACTACCAGCCCTTGTTTTTCACAAAACTATTTTTAAGGTCATTACAGCTGATGGGCTGGGGTCCTAAGCAGCTATTTGGCTACTGGTCTCCAAAGAAGATAACTCTGCTCCATCTTACTTTCACTGTGAATATTTAATGCTAACAGCTATAGATCACACAACAGGATTTTTTTTTTTAATACATTTTGGGGGAAAGACAGAAGACAGCAAGAAAGCTGAAAAGCACCATTAAATTTTATCTTTTGCAGAGGGTAGGGTATACTGAAGTATGACAAAAAGAAAGTTGATAGGGATCAAATACATTGTCCCTCACATGGACATGAGAACCTAAAACCAGGGAAGATTAGTATCTCCAGTACATGCCTGCATGAAACCCAGGGGCTCGAGCATCCTGGGAAAGCATGCTACCACTCAGCTACACTCCCAGCCAATTTCTGTATTCTTGAGCCCAGATTTGGGGACAG